>QFEY01001998.1:0-28681 GCA_003316435.1 Russula virescens | reverse complement strand
CAGAGTGATTCACAGGAAATATGCGCCCATTCCAGGAAATGGAAGTAACGAGGAAGAATACAACAACGCCACAGAATGAATCATCTCGTCATGTCCTTGTTCGCTGGCTAAGAACCTCAGCGGGCCGTTCGCCGGACTCAACCGTGGCCGTCAGTCCGTGCGCGCGATCCCAAACGCATCGAAAGAAACTGAGGAAGAGGAAGACGCAGAACTGCACATGATGGATGATGGGGTGGGGTTGAATCGGAAACAAGATGCCATCACACGTCTGCTGAGCCAACTAGAAGAACCATGCGGCACCAAGGGGTGCGAAGTGCATTCATACAGTTCCACGCTTCTGCGTGCCATGCAGTGTGCCCCACCCCGCTCGCCGTAGTTCGAGTTCCCAATACAAGAGACGTCTCTAGAAATCTACAACATACATCCCGATGAAAGAATATCATATCCGCGCATCACATGCGCATCAAAAAACAAGAATCAAGTCTCGGCCGTTGACATGCCCAATTCTTAGAAACGTTCACGGGGGAGATAATCGGTCGTCATTGATGGCAGAAGCTCTCTCATCAGTTCAGCGCGCTCAAGCTCAGTCAGGCTTCCGCGGCGCAAGGCCTGTTTCAGAAGAACAAGTGAGAAACCTTGAGACGACTCGCTCGGGAAGGGCCCGAATTTTGTGGTCAGCTCAACATCGTGTCATCCCTCTATCTCGGAGACGGAACGAACGAACTTGCTCGACGAAAGGAAGTAAGAAAATGGGGATTGGAGCTGTGGGTACAATAACAGTACCTACCTACTTACGAGCGAACGAGGCCCGAAGACAAGATCCAGGGTGTCCCCGAAAATGAAAGGATCTCGAACTCACGTTCATTAGCGATAGATGACCCGCTTTCCTTTGTGGTTGCCGTGTGGCCGTTACCGATCCGCCGGACCAGGGTGGGGTGGTCATTGGTGGAGCGGGGGTGCGCGCAGCGCACAATTGGGCCCCACGTAACGTACCCAACTCGTACGCACGGCCGCATTGCGCGCGCGTGCGTGCAAGCAAAAATCGTACGTGGTGCTACTGTACGTTTTTTTTTCTTTGTTAATATCGAACACACAACTCGGAGCGCTCGGAGCGCACTGCCCACCGACCGCTCATCGCCGCGCACCGGAGGGGGCTTCGGTTCCATTCCATTTGATGAAAATTGCGCTTTTTTTTTCCCGCTTATTTACAAGTTCCCTGCCCTCGCGTGTGCACGTGGGGAGGGAGGAAATTTATCTCGACTGTCGGGCCCGAGCAGCCCCAACGCACGCTATACCTACTATACTGTACTACAATATATGTAACGAGTAAATGGAAGGAGAGGATCGATCATGTGAGGGCACAAGTCCAGCCCGAGCCCAGCGACTGAAGTCATAACCACGACGCGTGACGTAAGGTGTGCTGTAGACGGACGGATGATCGATGAGCAAACAACAGGGACCAGGCCCAGACACAAACGACGCAACCAGCAAAAGGGAACTCAAAACTTTGTCCTGCCCCTTCCGGAAAAGAGGACTCTTTTATTAGGGCCGGGCCAGGTCCTCCCCATAGAAAAAAAGGGATTTGCGGACGCAGTTGTGCCTGTTACAAGTGGGCCACCACTACAGTACAGTAACCATCGCCGACGCGCGTCGCCACTCAAACACGTAAAATAATAATTATGCCGACATTAAAAAAAAATTTAACGGTAAATCTCTTCGTCTCCCCCCACTCTCGCTTCGCACTTCGCCTTGCAAGCGGCATAACGTTTCCCCCTTTGGCCGAACAAAGATTTTTTCCCCCCTCTTTCACTGCCTGTGTGTTCCTCCTGGGCCCTAATACTGTATTACGCGTAACAGACCGACACTCACACGCATTCCGACGATACCCGGAGAACGTGTTCTCACTCAATATTATTTGAAAATGAAAGCAAAGACTTTCTACAGAAAGCGCGTGGTATCGGGTGTGAAATGGTGGGATTCAATGATTGTTGGTCCACTGCGGTTCATACTGTGCAATAGTAATACATACAGGTAATCAATGCGGGATGTCTAATATACATACAACGCAGTGCACTGCCACAACATGGCCGGAAACCCCAGTTTTATTTGATTGCTTTTAAACAATATCGCCGACGCAGCGAAGCCGCATTAGCGAGGCGCCACGTTGGAGGAACTGACTCGGGACAAGGCGCCGGGTGTGCAAGGGTCTGTGCTCAACCCAGCCGACTTTCGCCGTACATGCTTTGCGGGGCATCCCCTTCCGGCGCAGCACGTCGGTTAGCTTTATTTTCCCTATGCGAACCCGTCGCACTACTGTCACACATACAGTACGTGGGCATCAGAGGGCACTTCGATCTGGTTTCGGTTCCTTCGTTGAATCTGACCCTGGGGGGAAGGGGAATGGAGAAGCGAGGGATGTCATTCTATTTTCGTACATGGCGGGCTGTCAGTCCAGGAAGCACGACTGCCCCCGCCCCGGCCATTCCTGTCCACTCACCTCTGCTTCCAAGGGCGTGTCAGAGAGAGAAAAAAAATCAATTTGCAGCTGCAAACTTTACGGCAAAACGGTCTTGAGAGGCCTGTCGAGGCCCATGATAGCTTACTAAAGAGACTGCGGAAGCGCCTGGGGAGCGAATAAGGTATTGCATCATATCATACCCGAGTCGTGCCGCAGCCGCAGTACTTATTAGTGAGGGTCTCGGCTCGCGGGTGCGGGGAAGAGATGGAAAAAATGGTACTACCTTCAAACATCAAGGGTTCGTCTGGGGCAAGGTTGTTTCGTTGATCTAGATTTGATAGAGATGCCAACGTGGTCAAGGGCTAGGGCGAGCTCGGCTCGATGGGGCGAGGAGTGGCGTCACCGATCTGTTTGCGCATCATCTGTGCAGGTATTGGGGGTACGCGCCGCGCGGTCTTGACATTATCAGGTACCATTATGACGACGGCGAGTTTGATGGATCCCCGATTACGTCGTAAAACGAACGCGCGTGCGTACGCTCATGGACGTGGATATTATGACAAAGCAGTGGCGTTGGCGCATACTATAGACTCGAGAGAGAGGGCGCACAAGGCGGACGAACTGTAACTCAAACTCGTAGGGGCTGGGCGCAAAGAGCTCACGTACCCATGTTTAGCAAGTTAAACGATGTCATAACCCGTGAAACCCATGCGTCTTGGGCGCGTTCCGCGGGACGCTTTTACGTGAGAACTCAAGCGCTCGTTGTACAAGGTATCATACCGACGCGAAGGTTTGTTGAGACACAAAACTAGGGATGTCGTGACATATGGATATGCACGCTTGTGCCCGCATGCCAGATCGTGCCATGGTCGCCACAGGGATCGGGGACGGGAACGGAGAGGTCAATGGGGTTCCATATCCAGCAAGACAAGTGCCCCCGACATCCCGGTGTGCTTCTTATCATTTGTGTTCTAGCTCTGGCTCTGATCTGGTCTGGGCTGCTCAGGGAGAGAGACTTCCGTATGCCATTGTCATGCGCATTCGATTGTCCGCACTTTTGCCAGGTGCAAGGAGAGGAGGTGGAGACGGGGGGCTAGACTAGTTGTCAAAGTTAAAGGGGCACGAGCGGAGTAGTGTACGGGGAGGCATCCAGGGAGACAGGGGGGTTGGGTATTTCCGCGGATGGACGGCCAAGCAAAAAGAAGAGAAGGAAATGTTCATGTCAGGACGATAAGAACAGAGACCGGGGATGAGGCGGGTACAAGATGGAAGACCAACGAACACCAGGGGCACACACGACATTGGGTGATGCCTGTTCGAAGCACGGGAATTTCCGCAGGAGGAGACGCGGGGGTGTGTGGGGAAGTAGCCGAATTGGAATTAGCGATCGGAATGACGCGGGACGACTGGTCGTGTTCGTTGGCACGAGAATGAAATGATGTGAGATCGGGTACAAGTCAAGGACGAAAAAATGGTGGGTGATAGGCACCCGTAACCATCCGGGGGTTGGCGAGGTAAATAAAGAGGGAATCTGCATCTGTCGCTCTGAGTTTGATTGGGAATCCGTGATTGTTGCTGACTCGCCAGCTCAGCAGAAGCGGTGAGTGTTAATTATAAAAAATTATGAGAGGTGGACGACCGGAGACCGATTGGGGATGAGGATAAGAGCGAAAGGGGACCACATGTGATTATCGAAGGATTCGTTGTGACAAGGTGTGTGACGAAAAGGGATGAGGCTGTAATTCTGAAACGAGTAACGTAAACGGGTGGGGTGCGACGGGAAATGGAAATGGGGAAATGGGGAACAAGGGGCGATGCGCGGTCGGTGGAAGTGGACATGGACACTGCCCTAAGCGCCTGGGCGAAGATGGGCTTAGGCTCTCTCCTCGGCTGGCCACGAGAGAAGAAAAAAAAAACAACGTTATGTTATGCGGAGAGTGACCAAGTGAAAAGATATTGCAGTTGCCTTTTTCTTTTTCTCCTTGCGTGGTCGCCGGTAGGCACCCCAGAAAATGATTGGTGACAGGAGCAGTCGCAGCGATTAGGTGCGGTTGCCTCGACTCGACCGTTTTGACGCCTGGACGCTGTGCCCATTTCCACGTTGAGCGTGCACCGTCATTGTGCTGTTCCTCACCCCACCCCACCCTCCACTCGTTCATTCGTGATCCCGTCCCCCAGCTTTGGCCATTATTATATATCTTCCTTCTCCGAAGATTTGACCGCTTTCCCTTTCCCTTTTTACCTGCTTCTTTCTCGATTAGACTTTGTTCTCCCTTCTCTAGAACATCACACCGCACGGCTCGACCTCTTCTAGATCCCTTACACACCACCTTGCCCTCTAATTCCGTATATTCCCTTGCATCTTCTCTCCTCCTCTTTCCCGCTCCTCTTCTCAATTTACCCTCCTAATCCTCCGACGTCTATCCTAGCCCACTAGTCCCCCCCCTAGCTTAGAACCTTATTTACCCATCCTTCGTCCCATACACCACCACCCATCTCACGACCTCTCCCTCCATGGCTTCAATGGACGGTATGACTCCACCCCCACCCCAACAGGAAAAGGCTATCCCTCGTCCGTACAAGTGTCCATATCCCCTCTGCGGACGAGCATTCAGCCGACTTGAACATCAGGTATGCTCTCTCCTCCACTATTGTGTAATTGCCGCTGGCGGGCACTGCCTTTTTTGTTTCCTTTCGTTTCCCCCGTCCTCGTCGTCCCATGCCATCACCCACCTTGCGTCTGCTCTCAAGTCGAGCTTTTGTTTACATCATTTTCTTTATAGACTCGCCACATCCGCACGCACACCGGCGAAAAACCGTTCTGCTGCTCATTCCCCACATGCGAAAAGCGCTTTTCCCGCTCCGACGAACTCACCCGTCATGCGCGTATACACAGTAATGATCACCGCCCAACTACCTCCGGCGGAACCCGTCAAAAGAACAAAGTGTCTCTATCCCCCACTGATGGTTGGGATGATGAAGATGCTACTCTCTCCCGGGGAGTCGCGAAAAAGAAGGCCCGGAGCCGAGCAAACAGCGACGATGAGGTGTGTACTCGATATCGCTGGCCTGGCCTCCTTTATCCTTCTAATGTCCGTATGCGCCTCTAAGGAGTCATATGCTCGCCCTATCCATACCTCAAGACGCTCCGGCCCACCCGTTCCATTGTCCGCCGATGCTCTCCCCTCTGCATTCTCCACATTGTCAAGCATAGCCACCGACGCGCTATACGCTCTCGAGCGTGAAGAGGCTCTCCGTCGTGCAGAATACGAGGCTAAGCACAGCGAGATGCTCCGCCGCGTTGAACACGCCACCCGACATGCCGAAATTCTCCAGAGCTTTGGCCGCCTATCAAAAAGCGCGGCCACGTCTCCCGTCGCTACCCCTTACCTATCTGGTCGCTCCGCTCGCGAATACTTCGACCATGAGATCGAAGATGACGATGAGACGCTACGCTCGCGTCGGCGTGCAAGTGGGGGTTGGACGCCTGAAATTTTGCCACCATCCTATGGAACAAGCCGTACTGTAGACAGCGAACAGCGCCGGCGTGCCCCCAATACTTGGACTTCACGATCCCAATCCAATTCTTACCAAAATCCGGCCGTATTTGCGCCTTCAGATGAATCACCTTCGCCACGCAGTACGGATGAGGATCTACCTACGCCCGCCCAGACTTCTGCACCTGGACGTATCACGGGTGCATATATGACCCCGTCGACTAGCCCATTTCTTGGTGGGCTATCAACGCTGCACATTCATTCAACACAGCCATCACGTGCCCCTTCTCCCATAATGTTGCCTCCTCCAGCCACGCGACCAGGCTCTCCCGGGGACGAGTATCAACGTAGAAGAGGTGGCGCACCAGACAGTCCACCAATCTCGTTCACCGCCGGTCGCAAGCGGCGGAGCTCTGGTGATTACGAACCATACAGGTGCGTACTCTTCGTTCTCATCTCCATACAGTCGAGTTCACATTCTAATACCTTGGTTTCGTATCAGTGCCCCTGCATATCAGCACACCTTTTCCTACCAGCGCGGTTTTCCTGTCAATGGGACCCAATCTGCCGCGCACACCCAATCCTATATATCATCCCCTCATGGCCTTACCACGCCTGCCCTTTCTAGTGGTCCAAGCAGCAACGGTAGCTCACCAAGCAGCCATCCACACTCACGCGCACCATCGCCTACACACCCACACCCGATCCACCAGTCGCAGTCATATCACGCACACTCGTCCCCGTACCTTGCTCACTCTGTGCGCGCGGCTTTTGGTATGACGCCGATACATCCTACAGCACCCCTACCGTCAACCTACGTCCATGTTGCTGGCGGGAGTGCGGGTGCCAGTGTACCGACATCGCGTGCCGGCTCGCCGCCAATTAAACTTGCACCCCTACGTGTTCCGAGCCCATCAGCGCTCGGGGATGAGCGTGGCGGCAAGTCGCCTAGAATGGGCGGAGTGGCACTACCCGGATTCAGCGAGGTCGAGGCTGCTACGAGGGCAGCGTGACATCATTAGCGTCGTCACGCAACCATCATGACCGCCCACGCCCCTACACGTTTCAATGACATGATGCATCCTTGAATTCGCGTTTCAATCTTTCTATCCGTGACTTTCCTACTTGATGATTTGTTCCATAGACTGGAGTTCGATTCGAGCGCAGGTTTTTTTCAATGTCCTTTTCTGTTACGTTACGTACCGTACCGCATAGAGCATACTTACAGTATATATGTATATGCTGCAAACACTTTATAGACGCCCCAACTCGCCCCATCTGTCATCGTAACCCTCCATTCTGAGATACATCTATAAGTACCCTTTACTATGTCCGAACACTGTTCCCCCCCTTTTTTTCCCCTTGTTTCCTGTCTCCAGATGAGAAATCGATGGCTAGATGTAATCTATCTCTTCCCCTCGCTTGCCGTTTTACGATCGAGGCGATCGATAAGTCGATGGTCGATAGAGATGCGTAATTTATTTCCCCAATCAAGTCAACATCTGCCACTTCTCTTCCATAATGTAATACTGTCCGAGGACACGGAACGGACGTGGACGTTTTTTACCCGTCCCTAAGCTAGATTCATTCATCTCATACGCATTCATCCTCGCAACCCGTGCTTCCTTCCTACACCGCAACCGCCATCGCTTCCTCACCGCAAAAGGCAAATCCGAGATATGAAAAGAAGAGAAAGAAAAAGGGAAAAAGAGAATAGAAGAGCTACGAAAAAGTAAAGTAAAACAGAGACGGTCTCCCATGCAATCGCACAAATCACAGCGAGACACCATTCAGTTTTTTCTATGCCTTAGTCTTGCGTCATCATATCACACTATGGTCCGTGTACGCCCGCGGCCGGTGCTGCGCTACCGCTAGCTGCGGCCACTGCGGCTTCGTCCGCGATTCGCATGATTTCCATGAGCAACGTCTGCTGCTCCACATTGAGCGCAGTCGTCGCCGCCTGATAGATCGCGCGATCCTTCACCTCCAGCGCTGTGCAAAAAGAAAGTTACATTGATCACGTCAGATACGGGGGATTGGGTGTTTCCCCTACTGCGGCGGAGCGGACAAGGAGTTGAACGAACGTACCCGTGAGCGCTTGCTTGAACGTCACGTATGGGTTCACGGCATCCAGCGGGGAGATGAAACCGAGTTCTTCCTCGATTTCCTCTTCATCCGTCGCATCCGATGCGGTGCCATCTGCGTCATGTTCTCTTCGCTCTGCTGCCTCGCGCAAACGTTGGCCCTGCATCGGGTGGAAAAGGACAATCATAGTCAGCTTCCGAAGTCGGAGCCTTCCGGGGAGTGAGAACGAGGGTGAGGCAACCACGCACCTCTTTCGCGAGCATTTCGATGTATGCCGAGTCATCGTCCCACACGTCGCCCTCTTCCTCGTTCAGATTCAGATAGCGTTGTTCGTCCTCCTCCTCTTCGCCTTCCTCTTCCTGTAGTGAATCCTGCAGCACCTTACGCGCTACAGCGGCCGTCAGTCCGATCCGTCCATTTACCCCTACGAGCAGAGAGACAAGCGAGGGGAAGAGGCATTCGTTTACGTACCTGCGACAGCCTTTGGCAGACTCTTGAACACTCGGATCGCCCCGCCGACGATGCCTGGCCATCCATCGCGCAGATCTGCGGGCACAGCAGCGGCATCCATATCAAGCAGCGCCGAAAGCGCGACAATCGACAACGTCTTGTCGTGCACACGCGGCAGCCCACGTTCTGCGTTAACAGCCGCGAACCAACGGTCGAAGAACGTCCGCGCCCCATGCGGACGCTGGGCGTCCATCAGCGCAAGGGCAGCGCCCGGATTGTAGAGTACTGCATTGATGAGCACTTCGAGATTTGCCAACTCGAACGCTTTCGTTTCCGCAAAATCAAGGTGTTTGAACGCAGTGGCTACGATGTGCTCGAGTTGCTGTATTTAGGCACGTGATCATCAGAGGAGAGAAATAGAAATAGAAGAGCAAGGGAGGATTTACATCGTCGATATGTCCACGTAGGTTAAGTAGAAGCGATTCGGCGAGCTTGCAACCATTTACACGATCATTTTCTCCCAGATGGTCACTGGAAAGCGCCGTGGTGTAAATGTCGAGTGCTTTCTGGCGGTAGTCTGCACGTGCACGGAAAACGTCGGTCCCATACGAGACAAAGTTGTCTAGCGATGGGAGCATTTCTATGCAAATGCGAAGTTAGCTTTGGTTCCACCAAGCATAAGAGGGTATAGTCACCATCTAAAAAGTCTATCGCATCTGTCCGGAACAGCTCGTACGTCGACTCGAACACAGGCCACATGTTTGGCGAGATCCTGCGCGACTTGAACGTGAGGCTGTCCACCAATTCATACATATTATCGAATAAATCTTTGAAGGACGTCAGCGGGAAAGCAACGATCCATGCCTTGGGCTCCAGTCACGTACCAAGGACCTTGTTCTCTAGCGTGTTCCTGATGATTGGGATGATGACCTCCTGCACTTGCGCGAGGATCTCTGGCGAAGAATCGATAGACGACACAATCTGCAGAATCATTGATATGCGCGTTACTCGGTTGCTTCTTACTAATGGCTTACTGTGCTGAGGGTCTTTGCGACACCCATCGCGGCGTATGTCTTGTCATCCTCGTTGTCAGCGTCCATCAGAGCTTCTAAATCATCGCCCTTGGGCACGCTCTCTTCGTTTGCGATCGCCTCTCGCAACAGGCGGTTGTACGAGTCGCACTGTCGCCTGTCAGAAAGGACACGGCTCGAAAAAGGAATGATACGCACGAGACGAGCAGTAAGCTGTGCCGCGACAGGCAAGAGTTCATCCTGGAAGTGCTCGACCATACTTTCCATACTGCTGTTGAGGATGTCGAGGTCCGTCTCGTCGGAAAGCTTCAGCAGATCTGCATGACGATAAGTCCACACTCTAGCGCGTCTGGTGCATCGGGACGAACCTTGGATGACTTTGCCCACTTGAGGAGAAACCGCAGACTTAACAGAATCCTCCGCAGCAACCATCTCCGTCAACGTCAGGGCAGCGTGTACGCGCACCGGTAGCTCCGTGTCATCCAGCCCTGCAGCTACAGCACGGAAGACCTTGCTGAGGTTCTGTGGTAGGCCATTCGTAAGCCACTCCGGACCGATGGGGAGGAATGGTGTCGTACCTCGTTGTTGGTCCAGACTATGTGATTACGCACTTCCGCAGCGACAACTTCGTTCGCCTGCATATGTATTTGAGCGATGAAATCCCCCAACGCCCAAAAGAAAGGACCATACCACGGCTCGCATATACCCTTCAGGCGAAGTAAACTCTGGGAACACATATTTCATGGTGAAGTCCTCCATCTGGCGTTTCACATCGGGATGGCGCATCGCGAATGGAGCCAGCGCGGATAGCATATTGAGCGCACCAAAACGTTGAGGCGAAGCGGGCCGCGCATCGAGGACGCCATCGACGAAGGTAAGGATTGGGAGGAATGTCACCTTGGTGCGGCTGCTGACGAGCTGGCAGAGGAAGGTCGTTGCGGCCGCCACGGGGGAAGAATAGTTTTCATATTCGTCTGAGTGACGGAGCTAGTATTAGCCGAGAATCGATGGAGAGCGAATCAAAAGGGGGGGAAGCACCGATTGATGTACGAGTGTAGTCGACAGGATCTGACTGCCATAACTCTTGCCTGGCAGGCGTGAAAGACAAATTCGGGAAGACAAAGTTGGATACGAGGGATTCGAAGTGTGGTTTAAGCATCGCCCAAGTGGTCTGTGGCTTCACACTATGTCTCTATCGCATCAGGTTGTCGTGGATCAGAAAGATGTAGCACGAACCACTCAGTGAAGAACTGGAGGATCTGGTATTGACACTTCTTGGAAAGCCAAGCTTGTCCGGAGACAAACAGCTCGATCTGCTGAAGGTAAACCTTGAAAATCTCGGGCGCAAACGCTGTCGCAAAGTGCTGTGCGAATTGACCGTATTCTTCCTGCAACGGACTGGGAAGCTGCGACGGGTTGCCAAACCTGTGACAAGGCAAATTGTTAACCAAACTTCAGCTCAAAAATCGCGAACTAGAAAACGAATGATTTACCGGTGGAATAGCCTTCCGAGAATCGCACAAGTCCATTTTTTTGCCTTCCACCACTCACTGCGCTCGCGCTCTTCCTCGTCAGCAGGAACAGCATCGGCCGGGATACGAAGGTTCAGGACCTGGAAGAGCAGCCGACCCCACGGCACGAGACTCTCCGCGCTCTGTTGATACCTAGATAGGTTTAACACGATCGAATGCTTGTACGTCTTGAGGACGATGTGCAGAATCGCAGGGATCTCCTGCTCAGCGCCAGCAGGCGGCGAATTGAGCAAGTTCAAGGCGAGCGTGACGAGGATCCCGAACGTCTGCTCGATGACAGCCGTCAAGATGTCGGTCTTCTGACGGAACCTAAGCCGGTCGCAGAACTGAGAGTCAGCCAGCAGCAATAGTCGGGATATACGCGAGGAAGACGCCAGATGGGAAGGAGGCAGGGAAAAGAAGGGGGCGTACCGGAACGCGCGGACCATCTCGAGCACGACTACTGTCCCCGCACCGACCTCGCGAATATTGTTGCTCGCGAGGAGGGCCTTGGCGCCGTCGAGCAATTCGGGCCACTTCTCCGGAAAGTCATTCGAGATGAGTGACTTGAGCGTGCTCGCGAGCTGGACCGTGATCACGCGAGAGGGTGACGCGGCGAGGAGTGGGAGGATGTTACTCTTCAGAGCCGTGCGGTCTGTTGGCAAGATCGGCTTGAAATCGGGCCCTACGCGCGCGGGCTCGGCGCTATAAGACGATGCGACGCGATTTTTGACCCAGACTGAAACGGCCTGGCGCGTGGCGCTTTGTTGATGTAAAATGATAGAATATTAAAACAGCATAAGGGGAATGAAAAAAAACGGCAGGCACGACCGGAGCGATAGAGTGAGTAAGCGACCGATAGGAACCGCGACTAAGAAGAACATGCAATGGACTGACGTACATTTCGATATTATCCGATGCAATTATCTGCAGGAGGGCAGGGATCACGCCTTCTTGGCCGGCAAGCTATGATGAGATTAAAAAAAGTGTGAGATCATGACGACACAAAACACAAGGCCACTCGACAAAATGGGACCTTCGGAGGTCCGTCCGTCACGCGGCAGGACACGCACCTTGCGCACGGCAAGCTCGCCAGTTTTGCGAGTGTTGGGATTGGAATCGTAGGTTGTTGCAAAGAGTTGTGCCAGAGACTGAAGGTCCATCGCTCCTCGTTTCTGCATCGTTGATTGGTGAATAGCGCGTGGATGTCCCGAGTCGGAGGGTACTCACGTTACACGTTACAAATCGTAAGGCTGCCTTGAGGTAGCTTGGGGTATGATGAGACGGGTATCGAGGAAAGAGATGGAACAAGGTGAGAACGAAGGATGTTGAGTTTTATAGCCACTCGTCGTGGATCGACAAATCAACCGCGCGACGCGTCCACGCGTGTTTCCCGCTTTTGTTCTTTTTTTTTACAACGCAAACGCACGGCCACCGTTTCTCTCTCATGCACAACACAAACAACCCTTGTAAATTCACAATCGAATCCTGCACTGAGTTCTAATACACCCGCAACGCCCTGAACCCAATCTAAAAGAAGGTTCCAGGAGCTTATCTTCGCTTCGTAGCCGAGACCGTCCGTGTCCGCGCCTTCGCGGGCGCAAGAGGGGGCGTTCCTACTTGCTCGTCATTTCCAGCCCGCTCGTAGTCCGTCCCAAACTTCTTCCTACAGTACCCGCTTCCACCTTCGAGATAATCGGCGCGCGTTACCGTGAGATTGGTGAAAGCAGATGTTGTTGCCAGAGCCATCGCACTATGGTAGGCCTCGGTAATTGCGCTAGATCAACAGATTCCGTCATCAATGTATGCATGAGCCACCCAACTACGCCACCGATTCACGCACTTCTTGGACTCGTAGATCTTTATCTCACAATCAGTTGGAGCGCAGGGGCGTAGCTCTGCCATTCTGTAGTTATCAGGCTCGAATCATAACCCGTGATCCGCATAGCCGCTGAGTGACTCACAATCGCTCAGCAAACCCCGGATACTTCGTACTTCCGCCGATCAGGCCGATATTCGCCCAGAACATGCCTTGCAAGTCCTCTGGAAGCAGATTGATGGACTGGACGATGGCCTCGCCTAATCCAGCCTGTTGCAGCCCTAAGAGACAACACGTCATTCCATACAGCCACCCCTGTTTCACGAAAAGTGGGTCTTGCCTATATGATCTGGGCAGAACAGCACTTCAGGAATCGAGAAGCGTTCATTTCCCATGTAGAGGATCTGCTCGCCATCAATAGGTAGCTTATCAGGCTGGCGTATGTAGCCGTGTCGATTTCTCGAGAAGTCGGGAAGTACGTATTCTTGGATGATCGTATTCTGGCTCTTATCGGCCCTGAAAGTAATGGAAGATAAGTCGACAGACACGACAGGGCCTGGTCAGGATCGCGAACCTGCAAGCTTCGAGATCTGCAGAGAACTGTGTCGAGACATAACAGCACTTCTCTTTGACGTCGTTGACAATATAAGTCTCTTCCATCATGTTCCATTGGCGAAAAGAAACGAGCTCCTTGAGGTGGTTCGTCAGGAGCTTTCCGCCAACATCTATCCTGGCATCAAACTCGTAACTTGCGCATACGTCACTACAGGAAAAGGCCACACACCTTTTCACTGCGGACCAAACAACAGTTCCTTCCATGATCGGCACGATGTGCGTGAAGCTGAAGCCGGCGTCTACGACAAGCATGCATTCGGGCTTCGGCAGCCTCGGGACTGAGAATAGCTGTCCATGTGGGATGAGAGCCGCAGCTGCACGAACAAAGCAGGATGTGGATCAACACCTCGTTACTTACCTACGGTGATGGGCAGGTGGACGAACATACGCGTAGAGCAAAAATACGACTGAAACTCGTATTCCTCAAAGACAAATTGGTCGTAGACCTCTTGGATGTTTGGGAGGTTGAAGTATGGCTCCGTAATGAGAAGGGACGTTTCCGCTGTGTCGACCTGTTCAGCTGGTGAGCAGAACGGAAACGGGTGAGGAGAGTGCGTGTGTATTTACGTTGAGGACCTGATCCGAGAATATGCCGTCCCAAATAGCTTTCTGTGCATCCCAGTCGACGAGGTACCCCTTGATGACATATAAGACACGCTTTCGACACGTGGAGAGAAAAATAAAATGTGTCCCCCACCCGCTCAAAAGGCAGCCTAAAATGCAACGACGAGTAGTCCTTGCATGCGTCGAACTCGTGTCCAAAGTATGTTATTTTGTCCCCTTTAGATCTCACGATCGCATTTGGTACAATCCTGCGTCATGGTTGGGCAGAGGTCAGACGCCACCAGAGGGCCGATGGAATAACGGGATCGGATCGTACCTACCTCACGGCCTTCGGTGAGGTTGTGATGCCAACCTTGATGTTAGATGCACCATTGTCGAGAACTATGACTGGGGTGCGTCTCATGGTAAATCATGTGTATCATGCGCGTCAGTCGTGTTCAGCGCTCTCCTGGTCTTTCCGGGCCGCCATATCCGTACATTCCCTGATATGCACTTCCGCAAGTGCATGCTGAGTGGATATAATGACAGTACTCGGACACTATGATACTACAGTAGGATCACAGGCATCACGCGCCAATCCATGAACGCCGAGAAGCGAGGATCCACTCCCCAGAATGGGTAAACAGGAGCCATAACGGAGGCCCACACTCAACACGCCAAACCCTGCACTTTGGTTATCCACAGCCACCGTCCAGAGACATCGAGGCCGTCCTCCACACTAGAGTGACTATGGTGGCCGGCAGCCTCATTAGCACTCATAGATACACGTCGTTTCCCTCGTACCAGCACTGCAGGGCGCGGCGTCCAATACCTCTCCTCGCGTTGCACTAATTGCCCAGCCTGGCCAACTGAGTCACTCACGGAGATTAGGGACATGACCAGAACGTCGTTGTGGGTGAGAAGGAATACGTTTGAAAGGGAGGATCACAACAGGACTGGCTCCAATGAGGTCATGCTTCACCAGTGAAGTAAGTGAAGTAAGATACAGAGCGATGTCCAAAAGTCACAACGTACACGCAAATCCCAATTAACCTAGGTTCTCGTACGTTCTCGTTCCATCCGCCGACGTTTCCGTTCTTGGTCTTCCAAGATAAGTTTCTCCGCAGCAGAGAGGGGCGTATCCTTGCGTTTCCCGGAGGCCTTGTCTGCCGCACTCAAGCTAGAAGACGCTTGCTTCAGCGGATTCACTCGTTTGAGCGGGTTCGCCTTGAGCGGGTTGACAGCTGGCTTAATTGCACCAAATTTGAGGCCTTCAGATGGTGTCGCTGAAGACGAGGCGACGGCAGGCTTCGCAGACAGCGAAAGCACAACCTTCTTCTCGCCCTCTTCGCGTTGTAATCCCTCCTCCTGCTTCATTTCGCTCCCTTCCACTGCACCTGCGGCGGACGTGCCTTCTCCTTTATCGAGGGCCTCTCGCTCTGCCCGCTCGATCTGTTCTGCGATGAGCAGCCGCTCGCGCTGCTCGTCGTTCATCGTGGCACGCTCCTTCTTGAGCGATGCTTCTTGCTTCTCCAGAGCCTTCGGGCTACGGTCGATCCACGCAATGAACCAGCCTTTATCCGTCTCGTCGACGTGCGCGATACCAGATCGGCCTAGATGTTTGATGAACTCAGTGAGAGTCACCCAGCGTGTAGCATTCATGTGTAGGTGATTCTTGTCCTGAATATATTCCTGATATACGTTATTGGCTTTGACGCGCTTTGTGCCAAATCTGTTTTAAACAGCCACCATCAAATCCACAAAGTTAGCGCACGGGTAGTGGCAGACGCACCGACGAGAGAGTAGGGTAACAAATTCGCTTTGGAACTGCGCCGAGAAGTCGGCAATGTGCCGCCCTGCATTCTCCCCAACAACAATCATCTGTCGTAAATGGGACTCGGAGGAAACGTGCATCTTGAAGCCGTTCTCGTCACGGCATTGCTTTTGGCAGACCTGGCAGTACCACCGTAGGCGCTGCAGGCCCTTTGATTTCATCTTGTTCGCGACCCATTTCGGCGTTCCGACTATAGCTATATCAGCACAAGGTCAAAGTTATGAAGAAAGGAGCGAACCTTCAGCACGCGGCATAGTGGTTGAATTATGATTCGATGGAAGTCTGCGGTTGAGCAGTGGTTGAGCAGCACAAGCACGCCCACTCAAGTCACGTAACGAACTGTGACTGATGTGACTCAAATCTTTTTGATTTCACGGCAAGGTGCTTCCTTTTGATATTTAGTTTTATTAATGAAAACTCATACCTATCGGGAAATATGTTTCCGTGACATGTTTTCGAATTTTTCAAAAATACGCCCAACGATGGTGTTTATTCGGTATGTGATGTCCATTTCGAGCTCGTCCCTACATGTACTAGTACTGTCCGACAAAAACGATGGTAGACATAGACGATGGTAGACATAGGTACGAAGGACATTTTATGAGAACTGTGATACGGTATTATTCGCGTTCATTGTCCGCACGTATATGGAATCTTCCTGTGAGTTTCGACTCCTCTTCGAGCGTAGTGTTCTAACCTCAATCGACTTACATGTCTATATGCCAACGCAAAGGTCCATAAATACGTGTCACCTAGAGAGGATTCAAGGAAACGTACCGATCACGAGGCGCAAGGGCTTGCCCTCGCAGACACCTTCGCCCCAGGACAGCACGTCTTCGATCTTCGTGTTTTCTTCGACGTGTTTTCCGCAAGCGCCCTTCCAGGACACGAGCGATCGCGCATTGCAGGGAAGATATCCCTTGGCAAAGATATGATTGGTGAGGTGTGCCAGGCGCTCACACTTGAAGCCCGGCAAATCGAGGCGGATGCGCTGGGTGGCAGTTTGGGGGCGTGAACCGTGCACGTATTCATAGTGCACCCAGACGGCCACAGGGGCATCCACTGCATTTCATAATTGCATCAACTCACCATTTCGAATGGGAACCACATACCGATGATGAGGCGAAGGGCAGTTTCCGGGCTGCTGCCAGCACCGCTAGTGAGCAGGTCGTGGACGGTGGTGCTGGCCTTGAGACGCAAGGAAGCGCGGTCCTCCCACCAGACGACAGAACGCCACTTGGGGTCTACGAATCCTTGCTCGAAAACGTGATCGAGGACGTCCTCGAGGTCAAAGAGATGCGCGGCATCACTGACGTCGAGGAGCTGAGCGGTAACTTGCTTGTGGACGCGAGACGCCTGGTGGTAGGTGATCCAGAGCTCAGTCGTGTGAGTCTGAGGGCAAAGAGCTGAAGAGGCCATGTCTGTATCAAACGAAAGGAGAGTAGAAGTTGGGGTGTTAGGAAGCGAAGAGAGTGTAGAGAACGATATGATTGAAGGAATAATAGTGAGAGGTTGCAGTGCGATGCAGAACCAACTAACGAATAAGATCACTTATATAGTCCCCTGGAGGAGATTTCTCGCGCACACCGCTCCCGTGAGTCCAGGTCAAGCTATCGAAATGGCAGCAGACCAGAATAGGTGTATATTTCTTCACAAGCCAGTCAGCAGTCTGCGCTTCAAGTCGTTGCCGACTACAGGGCGCGGAATTTAGTCGGAACGGTGCACTATAACCCAACTTGAATAGCTGACGGCAGAATATGACGGGTGAAACGGAGTATCGAGCGCCTTCGAGACGGATTGAACATACTGTATTGCGCAAGCAATTTCTCTTCTGCAGACAAGGCACCGCCCTGGCAGGTGTGAAGGATATTCCGTAGTCACCGCGTACCGCTGGTGCCAGACCGTCACAGGAGTGCGGCCCGTCGCGGTCACCGCCCTCGAGATGAAGATCTCATTTAGTTCTTTTACAGCTCCGGAGGGTTGGCATGAGTCGGAGAGAGCTTGTCGCGGTTCACCGTGACTACAGTACCATCGAGAACTTGAATTGATGGTTTGCATAGCTGTGACCTCCAGTGGAAGTATGTAGATCAACTCTAGAAAGATAACACCAGCTTTCTCCAAGACTGGGTAGCCTCGGGTGAGATATAGCCGGGCCGAGTCTGTTGGTTTGGGGATATAATGACAGCAATCGCCGCAGCACATCTTCCACAGCACGGCGATAATATCAAAGACGGCAGCTTTTGTCTGTGTCTGACAGCGGAACTTAACCGGAAGAAGCTGAGAGAATGGATCGAGAGATCCGCCGTGCTGTACTGTGTGTAACATCAACTTACCCACCTGTTGCCAGCGGATTATACTGTATCTGCTTGTCAAAGAAATTAATAACATCGGACATATCGGAACACGTCACTCGATCCATGTTCCCAAGGTGCACTACAGTACGAAACTTCGTGTGAGAATCAAGTGAGACAGATTGTTGGCGAGGGTCAATTCTCTGTTGTGATGATGTGGAAGATCTCGGGAAATCTAGGCCCTCACGGCATTGATGGAGCGATCAGACTACAGTAGACTAGGGCAATGTAGCCCGAGCTTCGTTAGCCGTAATTTCGCGGTCACGTGTAGACTTAAACGTTCCTTTGTAGGTTATGAGCGTATCGGCGCTGCTGGCCCTCTGACAACCCAGTCATTTCATTTCCTCGTAACTAATCATGAAGTAGCGAGCCCTGAACACGCGGTACACGAGTTTGTCAATAAGTCTGCTAGCAGTTGTCGCTCAAGCTGGACCGGTCGGTCGACATAAATTCACGTTTTGCCTCGGAAACATTCACCAGTCATTGCACGGTGATACGAATATCCTAATTCAATATATGATGTCCAATTTGATAGTTGATATTGCACTACTTCACAACAAAAAAAGATAGCAGACATCGAGACAGAAAACAGTTTCATGTTTACACGATTGTAGCATAACCTCAGCCGACGACTCACATGTCTATATATCAACGGAAGACTCGTGAACACCTGTCTTCCGAGAAAAAGTTCAAAAGTACTCACCGATCACGAGGCGCAAGGGCTTGTCCTCGCAGACGCCTTCGCCCCAGGATAACACGTCTTCGACCTTCGTGTCTTCCTCAACACATTTTCCGCAAGTGCCCTTCCAGGACACAAAGGAGCGCGCTTTGCAGGGAAGATATCCCTTCGCAAAAATATAGTTGGTGAGGTGTGCCAGGCGCTCACACTTGAAGTCCGGCAAATCCAGGCGGATGCGTTGGGTCGTGGTGTGGGGGTGCCCACAGTGTACGTATTCGTAGTGCACCCAGATGGCCACAGGGACATCCACTATGTTTCACAATTGTATCAGCTCACTGTTCGATATTAGAAGCAAGGGGAAAGATACCGATGATGAGGCGCAGTGCAGTCTCGGGGGTGTTTCCGGTACCACGGGCGAGAAGGTCCTTGACGGTGGTGCTGGCCTTGACACGCACGGAGGTGCGGTCCTCCCACCAGACAACGGAGCGCCACTTGGTGTCCACAAATCCTTGCTCGAACACATAGTCCAGGACGTCCTCGAGGTCAAAGAGGTGTGCAACGTCCTTGACATCGACAAGCTGAGCGGTGACCTGCTTGTGAGCGCGAGACGCCTGGTGGTAGGTGATCCAGAGCTCAGTCTTCTCAGTTTGGGGACAGAAAGCTGAAGAGGCCATGTCTGTATCAAGAGACAAGACGGTAGAAGTTAGTGTGCTAGGAAGTGAGGAGAGTGAGGAGAACGAAATAACTGAAGAAGTTATGTTGAGAAGTCGCAGTGCGATGTAGAATCGATTGGCAAAAGACGTCTCTTAAATGGTCCCCGTGGAACGATCGCTCGCGCACGGTAGTAAGTCGCCTAGAAGCCTAGAAAGACTCCATGACTCCGAGTCGGGCTTTGAGACAGCGATAGATCCGCCGAATACGCCGTTGGGCATTGTTACTCACGAGTAAGTTAGCCCTGCAGTTATCAGACCAGGTTGTCGCTACACGAGGTGCGCGGAATTCAGGCGGAACAGTGTACTATAACCCAATTTGAATGGTTGACGGCCGTGAATTGTAGGCGATACGGGATTTTGAGCGTCTTCGTAGCGATCGTACAATTGCTGTCTCTATAGAGAAGGAATAACTTGAGAGTAGATGGACGAGGATCTAGAATCACTGTATGCCGGTGCCTGGGTATTGCTGGAGTGCGACGCGTCGCATGTGAGCTTCACAAGATAAAGAGATTCGTCCATTTGTAGCTCTAGAGTCTTCAAGTTGAGGGTACTTGTAGTAATTCATCGCCAATTATGGGTTGGTAGTTGCCACAACTACAGCTGGCAGCACAGTGGGGAGCAGACTGGAAGGTATCCCCAACTATAGCCGGTCGTATCATCGTATCCAGGGATAGAGAGTGACAGCTATTGCCGCAACATATTTTCCACCGTGATGACTTCGAAGTTGGCAGTGTTTGCGCGTGTCTGACAGCGGAATAGAGGCGGCAGGAAACAGATAAGGTGAGACACTGCTCCATCCAGTAGCACTGTACGGTGCACAAGCGACCCACATTTTGCCCGCGAGGGGATATCTCCTTGAATAGGCGCAATGTCAAAGACGATAGCATATTGAAGAGCTTACCTGTCAAAACATGTCACTTGATGCATTTTCCCAGGGCATGATAGAAGATCTCGTTGTTGGAATCAATTATCAACTGAAGTTGGACAAATTGCTGGTACGAGTCAATTCGAGGACGGCATGGGACACCTAGGCCAGTCTGACGGGCCAGGGGCAGCCCCGTTTTTGGAAGCTGCAATTTCGCGATCACGTGCAGACCACTTCGGCCCCTTGGGTGCCCGGTGCTTCGACGCGCATCGCTCGCGAAACACGGCGTCTGCCAGTGCTGTCACCTCACCTGATGGTGATGGCCCATCCAACAATCAATAGCGAGGACCTGCGATATCCTTCACTTTGTCTCCTGTCTTGTCTTGCTGAACTCCCTTTGCATAGAATGGGCCCTTCGGACGCCATTGCGATGCAGAAGCCGCCGAGACTAGGCGCTTTTCCTCCTGTAGTTCCGGCTTCGGACCATACCACAGTTCTGCCGCTCGAGGGATAATAATACTTTGTTCCGTCTAATTTCCGACGTCTTGTTTCCCTCTTGGGCTAAATGAACCCG
Organism: Russula virescens; assembly: GCA_003316435.1. NCBI lineage: Eukaryota > Fungi > Basidiomycota > Agaricomycetes > Russulales > Russulaceae > Russula > Russula virescens. Next base: position 7,656 of record QFEY01001998.1, on the reverse strand, counting down.
CTGAATGCATAAACCCATTGACAGGCGATGGGTATCAGTAACCTATTATGTGCCTTAACACGGATCCCCTCAGGGCTCTCAAAGCTGCTAAGACGTTCTGGAGCTTTTTTTCCGGCTTCGACGTTTTGTCAAAGCTCCGCCAGTGGAATAGTATAAAAGACGGCCAACTTGCCAGCTGCTTCCACATCGCAGAGTTATTGCGACCTCTCATCATAGCTTCTCCAGAACTCTCCATCACTTCTCTCTCTACGCTTCCCAGCACTCCAACCTCCTCACTTCCATTTCTCGACACCGACATGGCCTCTTCAGCGCATTGCCCCCAAGTCCACTGCCCACAACCTCATGCTTCTGAGCTCTGGGTCACCTACCACCAGGCGTCCCGCGCTCTCAAGCAGGTCACTGCCCAACTCGTCGATGTCAGCGACGCCGCGCACCTTTTCGATCTCGAAGATGTTCTTGATTACGTCTTCCAACAAGGCTTCGTCGATGCCAAGTGGCGCTCTGTCACCTGGTGGGAGGATTCTACCTCCGTGCGTGTGAAGGCCAGCACCACTGTCCAGGACCTGCTCGCCCGAGGTGCCGGAAGCACGCCTGAAAACTCGCTTCACCTCATCATCGGTACGCGTCGCTTGATTTTTTTGTTTGGAGTGTGGTAGGCCTTATTATTTTGATGGTTATGTGACTCAGCGGACATTCCATTGGCGGTCTGGGTGCACTACGATTATGTAGACAACGGGCACCCTCACACCGCAACCCAGCGTATCCGCCTCGACTTACCGCACTTCAAGTGCGAGCGTCTGGCTCACCTCACGAACCACATCTTTGCCAAGGGATATCTTCCTTGCAAGGCGCGTTCTCTTGTGTCCTGGAAGACCCCGTGCGGGAAGCACATTGAAGAGAACGTCAAGGTTGAGGATGTGCTTTCTCGGGGAGACGGCGTTTGCGAGTCAAAGCCTCTGTACCTCGTAATCGGTGAGTTGCTTTGATAATGTGCCTAGCAGACGTTGACACAGATGTATAGATGTGTAAGGATTGCTAAGAATGTGCATAGGAATTGAGTTACTGGAGTAGTAGGGAGTACTCGCGTAGCCGTCTCAAATGGTAGAACGATTGGCGTTGAGTTTAGGGCATCTATACAAGCAATTGATCAGAAAAGTAACAGCGGATTATTTCTTCCTACTTGATATTTGAAATCCATGTTTGATCTTCTCATAACTCCGCCCTGTATCACAGAACACCGCTAGCGGGGAGCCACCTGTAGGGGCTTATTAAAAGCTTCCTCAAGCGTAACACGTCCGTGTACTGCCGGACGCGACGATCTAGTATTATCATGGTCCTGAAAATGCGTTCATAGATATCTCATCCGCTGCGTTACTGCCTTTTTCATGTGACCTGTCGCGCGCGGGCAAATTTGTAAGAAAATTCACACAATCCCGAGATGCCAAAACACTCCCGAAACCTTCAAACTTCATTGTTTGCCCTTCGGTCAATTAAAACCATAATGTCTACATTACAGAGAGTTGATTGGTGCAGTCCTTCTTGAATTCCAGTGGCTCCCAAAATTTCAAACCTCATTGTTTGCCCTTCGGTTATTCAAAATCATGATCTCTACATTACAAAGAGTTGGTTGGTGCAATCCTTTTTGAATTCCAGTGTCTCGTTGAGGAGAGATTTTCTCGCGGCGACAAGTCACGTGAAAAGCACAGTAATTGCTAATAAGGAGTCTGATGAAGTTAGATTTCTGATCCCTCAATACGTCACGGCACCAACCCTCGATATAGTTTTCAGACATCAGCGCTCAGCACTAGTACTGAAAACGTTGGAAGCAAAGTGCTATTCGACAACAATTACACCTCATCACCTCCGCGGGAGGGTGAAAAGTCAGGGAAGTGCGTCAATATGCTGTGCATCCAGAAGTCAGAGATCTCCGCTGAGACTACGGTGGAGCGGATCAACCTAAATAGAGCGTAGCATCGAGAAAGGAACATCTAGCAAGGCTGATGAGAGCCACGTGAAGCAGACCCGGGGGAAACCCCATCAGAATATCTGCGCGATCGTATTGCGAGTTCTCGGAATTTGATTCCTCTACCTTGAGGGTACTAGTACACAGTCAAGGAAATGATCCGAGCATCTCGAGCGCAAACGGTAGGGTCTTATCACAACAATTAATGGAGAACAATCTCTCCAAGTCGCGGTAACCAAGTCACGGTTTATTCTCGGCCGTTGCCGATGGGTGCTTATGCAAGAGGCGGATTTCGTCGTCACCGTGACTCACGGAACGCTAATCATCAACGATAATAATGACCTCTGACAAGTACGTCTGGGAAGACACTGCATCCGTTTCTAAATGCACCAGCCGATTTTTATTTACTAGGACCATCACCGGGTCTTCGATTTTGGGTGATGGCCTCTATGCGGACTTACTGGCAGTGACGAGGAGGCATTCCGTACATCACCAGGACGAAGGCACTGTTGAAGAACGAAGTCAAAGTTTGTATTATATGCATTGTCTACAGAAATCGCGAAATGAGTCAGTATAGGACAGGTGACGATCGACGTACTTCCGGACAATGTCCTCTTAGAAGTATTTGGTTTCTACAAAGACGGCAACACGGATGATATCCAGGATACTAGGTACACATGGTGGTGGAAGATGCTGACACAAGTATGTCGAAGATGGCGACATATTATCTTTGCATCACCTCGACGTCTGGACCTACGAATTGTCTGCACCAACGCAACACCCGTGAGAACCTCATTGGAAATCTGGCCACCATTCCCTATCAATGTAGTTTGCTCTCCTTTGAATACGGAGGATGAGAAAAGTGCAGAAAACATCGTCGCGGCACTCGAACACCGTGACCGCATATCCAGCATCATCATCAAAGATGCAAATCACTCAACATTGGATATGTTGGCCGCTGTGACGCAAGAACCATTTCCTGCTTTGAAACATCTTACTCTTTGGACGCGTGATCGCTCGGCGCCAGTGCTTCCCGAGGTGTTCTTGGGTGGATCTGCCCCACACCTCCATGCCTGCCTCTTGTCGGGTGTCCAATTTCCCGCTGTTCCTCGATTTATTCTAACTGCCACCACTAACATCGTGATTCTTGACCTTACTGATATCCCGAATTCCGGGTACATATCACCTGAGGTAATGGTCACCTACCTAGCTGCATTACTCAATCTTGAATACGTTTCAATTGGGTTCCAATCACCGCTATCTCGCCCTTCTCAAAGAAGTAGGACTCTGCCGACACGCACAGTCTTTCCCGCTCTAAACACTCTTTTCTTCCGTGGCGCTAGCGAATACTTTGAAGAGTTTGTCGCTCAAATAGATACCCCCCGACTCAAGCAACTCTCTGTAGAGTTCTTCATGGACCTCATCTTTGACATTCCACGACTTCATAATTTCATCAGTCGAACTCAAAGTCTATGGCCATTTAGTCAAGCACGAATGGAAAGTTTCGGTTCGCTGATCAGGATGGAGCTCGGGTCAACATCTCAGTTCCACTTGGGGGTCAAATGTGAAAGACTAGATTGGCAACTCTCATCTATGACGCAGATATTCGGACAGCAATTGCCTCTCCTTCCTCACATAGAGCGGCTCGAAATTTGCAGGTCTCCTCGGATGGGTATCGAGTGGAAGGACGACCCGGATATGGACTCATCACAGTGGCTGGAATTTCTCGATCTGTTTACATCTGCACAGACCCTGCGTGTTTCCGAGAAACTGGTGCTCCGTGTCGTAGCCGCTCTTCAAGAACTCAGTGGAGAAAGGGCTATGGAAGTGCTACCTGCACTACGTAGGCTTACAGTCGAAGATTCACCAGGGAGCGCCTCCGCCGCGCCCCCATCAGTCATCCCGATGTCTCCTAGAAATGACCAGGTGAGCACTACTACCCAAAATCAGCATATTTCACAATGGCCGACAGTCAATATCGCCTCCAGTCATCGAGCTCATCTCCTCCGGGACCGAGCGCGCTCTACTCTCCTTTAACAGGTACACCCTTCATTCCGCCTCCCATGACACCACCTGGATCATATTTCATGCCGACTGTTGCCTCCGTCGCGCCCCCATCAGTCATCCCGATGTCTCCTAGAAATGACCAGGTGAGCACTACTACCCAAAATCAGCATATTCAACAATGGCCGACAACTAACACCGCCTCCAGTCATCGAGCTCATCTCCTCCGGGACCGAGCGCGTTCTACTCTCCTTTCACAGGTACACCCTTCATCCCGCCTCCCATGACACCACCTGGATCATATTTCATGCCGACCGTTCAACTGCCGGACATTGCTCACGTCGTATATGTTAAGGAAGCTTTGAAGTCATTTTTAGCAAGTCGTCGGCTTTCAGATCAACCCATAGATATACAGCGCTGGGAATGACTCTTGCCATTAGGACTTGGTTAGATATTCGCAGAAGGTTCTCCACTTTCCATGCCATCCGCGCTCCAAATCGTCTAGTATCATATAACAGTTCCAATTATGCCCATTTCTCTGTCCCAATCCGTCGCTGTCATCGTCTGATCTCCATCCCTCGTATGTTATCTGTCGGTCTGAATTCAGCACACTTTGTAGTCCCGATTTCCGTTGGGTAGTATTCTTGTTATCTTCCACACCTACTTTCCCTCTATCCCACTGGTATCATCCCACTATTCTGCCTTCCACGGGTAGCGTCTGTAGAGGAGATTTACCCCCACCAATAGCATGCTTGATATCTTTGCCACTCTTCATCGTGCTCTCAAAATGATTCAGTGATATATAATGTCCAAGTTCCGTCCATGGAGGTTCTCAGACCCGAGTCTGGGTCTCTGGTAGTTCCATTTAGTATGTACTTGCCGTTGGTATATTCTGTGACCATGTTTGCATCCTAAGCCACCAGCGTGAATGATTGATAGTGACCCCTGGGAGGCACTGCACGTCAATCTGCGGGTCGTGGTCGTGGATTAAGGGTTCTTCTCACGGCCTAGTGTGTTCGGACCCTACGAATAGGCCTCCGAAAGATTGTAGCAGTAAATCTCCTACTGACTTACTGGTGCGACTAGAGTCCACCGGTTGTACGCATCAGTATCAATATCGGTTGTTATCCACTTCATGATGAAATAGAGTTTTTTTGAATCGATGCGGTGGTCGAAGAGTATGCCCATTTTCCATTCTTTGGCGACTCTAAGCCCCATCGCTTCCCTTTCACGTATTCTCCTCATCTCCTCAAGTTCTTCCCTCAGACCCAGCATGCGAGAAGACTTAAGTCTGTTGCCAACATGGACTCGGCCATCCACAGGCTACGTATTATATCATGGAACTGCCCACAGTTGCCACTGCGAGTCGTGGTGTGGCCTGCAGGCATATTTACAGGATAAACTTACTACTCAGTTGAAAGCGGTGGCAGGAAAGCAAGCAGAAAATGCAATTCTTGAGGGGTGAGATGAGGTGCGACAGCATAAGTCCGGAAGAGTGGTGTACAGAACTGTTTAGGCTTAGCACAATGTGCAATAGAATAGGTAATGCACGTCGCATATTCAGCGATCGAACATGGCCCAATACTTAGAGGCCCGCCTTTTTCCCGCGTACGCATAAACTTAAATCCAGCGACACACCCAAATAGCATCCCGTCGTGTCTCCTGTACTCATGAACTACCGGTTTCCCCGCGTCCGCAGACGTGCGTTGGCCATGATAAGACCACGAGGTCCCCAGGCGTCAAGTCGAGTTGTTGGCAGCGGAATGAAGAAACTGTGACGTTAAGTCCCAGGCACTAGCGCAGAACCAGGAAAAGCAGAAACACAAGAGCTAGGAAAGCCCCAATCATACAGAAGGCGCGTGGTATCAAGAAAGAATCGTGCGTTTGCGCCGGAGGAGCGGCACACTCGGCCTCTCGGGCAGAGATGCAGCAGGTGCTCAATCCAAAGACATCTATGGGGAACCAAATTACAAGGATGACGCACCAGAACTAGACACAGGTGGGGAGATGACACTTTCCTCAGGCCCTAGACATATAAGGAGTATAATTCTGAAATCGAAATCGACATCACAGACAGTTGGGGTACATACATGCCAAGATCCTTATTTGGTCTAAGGCGAATCAAGATATAAGGTAGTAGGATACAGTACCTCCTGATCCCACTACAGTGGGAATGATCGAGGAACGAGTGAGACGAACCAGATCTCAATATTGAAGCACCGGCTCGCAATGACGCATTCTGTGCAGAAGACGGGACATAAGAACTTGTGGCAAGGCTTGGCACCACCGAGTTTGCAAACTTAAAAGAAGGACAGCTTGCCCAAGTCTAGAACAACCCACGACGTATTGCTCCTTACAGACAGTCTTCAGTTGAGAAACATTCGGTTCCAAAAAAGTGAAGTTAGGGATGTGGGAGTTCGCCGCCTTCGGCGATAATCAGATAGACCCAACTGAGTGAGCGGGACGTGGAAAAACGATAAATGACGCGCCCTCCTGTTATGGCAAACCCACCATAAGCATATTGATTACTTACAGTTACCCAGGTCCGTATCCACTGTGGACGATGCAACCCATGATAAACGAGATTCAATGCGATGCCTTTCGGTGACAACGCGTATAATTTCATCGATGGACACTCGGTCACACTCCGGGGTAGACATAACCTACATAGTAATATCACGTTAGCTGCTGTTGACAAAATCAAGTGGCCATGGTTCTCCTACCCTACTACGCAACCAAATTCATGTATACCTAAGCCTAAGTGTAAAAGGCCATAATAGCCCAGTATTGAAAGGCACAATGCCGGGTTTTATGAAACTGAAACATAACAACGGCTGTGCTCCAGAGGCCAATATGATATCGCCGTTTTTTTGCATTAGAATGTCCCACCGCTGCGGTTGCGCCCTTGCCAATTTTGAACACAGCCGTAACCACCAGTACCTATCAGCGCAGGCCCAACGCAGGCTTTGTAAAAAGGGGATAAAGATTGTGGGAGAAAGGGATAAATGATGAAAATTCGCGGCCCAGAGGGCGGCCCGGCGGACCTGTGGCGAAGTCGGTTCACACTCCACATTACTCCGCAACCTTCCGCAAGGCAGGAGTTCTGGAGAACCCTATCTCCTTCAAAACATCGTCTCAGTGTCCAGTTGTCCAGTTAGCCCGCCAGCGAACTACCGTACCGTATTAGAATTCGATTCGCCATCAGATAAGCGAATCATTTATCAATATCGCTAATGGGTTCTCACAAGTACGTTTGGACAACATAATGCTCTATTTTCTGAGGCGATTGCTGATCAATCTTTTGCTTGTTTCCTAGAACCACTGGGTATCCAATTTCGGATAATGGCCCATCTGCGACGGCCACGGAGTCATTGGTGCATTCTATGGTGTCCATGCATCTCCAGCAGGAAGGCACTGCGAGAAAACGAGGCCAAAGTTTGTCTTTTGTTCAGCTTCTACAACAACCACCGACTCATCTAACGTAGCTCGGGTGACGATTAACAGGTTGCCTGACTATGCTCTCCTAGAAATATTTGATTATTACAGAGAGGAGACCTCTCACGGATCCCCTGTAACATCCGCGTGGAAGTGGAAAACTCTGGTACACGTGTGTCGAACATGGCGGGCTATCATTTTTGCTTCGCCCCAGCGACTGCACCTGCGAATTGTCTGCAGTCCCCGAACACCCG
>QFEY01001995.1:0-51446 GCA_003316435.1 Russula virescens | reverse complement strand
CGCACCTCCCACATTTGGGCAGATCCACGACTTCCAATTCATTCCATCGCTGCGCTACAGTATGCCATGAAACATGGATCAATCGGACCCCTCGGCCAGTTCGTGATCGGTGATGGTATGCAGTCATACCTAAAAGAAGATCATTGTATGTCTGAAAAACCGCACTCGCTACTTGGGGGTATCGCTTGATAACTGTAGCAAGGTGAGCATACTGGGCATATTAGTGATACCCCTTCCGTCAGCCAGGGATGTGGATTGGTGTGACAGACAAGGGCTTACGGTAAGGTGAGACTCGGTCGTTGCTGCTTGAGGCATGAAATAACTTGCAATACACTTGGCGGCAAACAAATATCCTCATTTACGTAAATTTTATATTTCACCATACAGTACAAGCGAGCAGCGAGCGGCAACATGACGGCTTTGAGATGACCAACTGCCTCGGCTTGCTCTCAGTGTGTTAATGCTGCCACCAGGCTATGAGTAATGCACCGTCCGTGCGCTGCGTCAAGAGTCGGAGGAAGGTACGAGAAGCATATATATTTATATAATTAATAAATTTGCTGCAACAAAAAAATAACAAATACACTATGAGGAGTGTCCAGGGTAATAAAGATTTGATGCCAGTAATAAGAAAAGAGAAAAAGAGGTCCATAAAAAGTATCGCGAGCATCAGAATCAAAAGAAGGGGAGAGGAAGCCGGAAAGGTCCATGAGTCATCACTTTGGTTTCGCACCAGCGCGGATGACCGTAACACAAGCCATCATCGTATCCCAAACTTCCTTTGGGGTAGCAACCTCCGATTTCCCCGCGGCGGCCGAGGTAGACACGTCAAGTAATGCCCGCGGCCCGGACGCAGGGGAACCACCTTGTTCGACGAGGTTCATCGGCGCATACGCGGTGGACAGGAAGAGCTTGAGGAACCCAGAATTATACGGCTCGCCCTCGTTGAGAGCGAACGCAAGCGCCTCCGACCCGACCGTGCCCGTACCAATGGTCATCTTCGCACCGCGGGGCAGCGGCGGCAGGGCAGCAGCGGGGTCGGGCAGGTACACGGGGCGGATGGCGTATCCGGTCGCGTCCATCCAGAAGAGGTACGGCCAGAGGTCGACGTCGGCGCCATTCTGGAGCGAGACGGCGTAGATGGTGTTGTCATCGTGCGTCAGCGTCACTTTGCCGTCCTCCAACAGATTCTCCTCCACTGGAGACCACGACTCGCTGTCGAGCCGGTGCAGCCCCATCGCCACACTCTCACGCAACGGCACCTTCGAATTCCTGCGGTGGAGGTGGAGATGGAAGTTTGCGGCCGCGTCGATCGCCTTTACGTCGTCGAGGGGCTGGTGGGTCTCGACCGTGACTGTTTGTGGGCAGTTTTCGCAGATGAGAGCATCGTGGCGCTCGATGCACAGACAGTCGGAGCGACCCCGTAACGAGATGTGAGCCTGATTCGCCTTCCCTACTCTCATTATGCAGCATCCCCCGGGAGTAGACTCTTGGCGCAATCTGTCAGGTAGCTTTCGGCGTAGGTTCCACCATCGTTTAAGAGAGAGACAGGTTTTCTTGAGGTGGATTTTGAAGGGAGTCCTATTGTTCCATCGCGTGACACGGGCCCAGCCGTCCTTGATAGGAATTTGAGATTGAGATTTTACTTTTGATAAACACCATGTTGGGTACACGGCGGATACTTGCAAGGTAGCAAGGACGGGGTTCGGGGAACCGTGAAAGTTGTGCTCGTGCAGACTGAACTCGGTGCCCTCTACTACGCCATGGATAGCGCCGGCGGCAATACGAAGGTCTCTGTCGACGCATATGGCCTCAACATAACGGTTGTCGGGTGTAAATGGGGCTCCATTGAAAAGGATGCGGGTCTTGTTCTCGCCGAGACAGATAGGATGCTGGTCCCCGCCGTGGATGATGAGGTTGTCGACGAGTTGGTTGTACGAGGTTCGATGAAACGGTTTGGTATCCTTCGCCTCTAGAAATGCCATGGTAAAGCGGCCTCCTTCCTTATCTTCGGTGGCCCTCTCGCCCTGGCGGCATGCCAGGATCGTGATGTAAGACGTAGTGGCTGTTTGATAGAATCCGTGACCATCGGAAGTAACCTTGCGAGCTAGGGCACCGCGCCAGAGACCTGCATATAGGTCATCCGACGTAAGGTTTGTTGCGGTCGGTGTCCAGCGAGTATTCGGTCGTGCAGTGGCACGTGGGCGATTGCGAGCGGGGGCGAAGCAACAGTCCAGGATGAGTGTGATATTGTCACCTTTCGCCTCGCTGAGTTCGCTAATCATGGCATACACGGACCAATCTGTGAGGCCAGCAACCCGGCCCCCTCGAACACGTGTGCCATGATCGTATGGGCAGAACATCTCTACGTGCAAAGGGCTGCCGTTCTGCCATCCGTCTGGGGCAATGGTGCTGCTGCCGTGGCCGGCGAAGTAGATGATAATGGAATCGCCTGGAAGAATGGAGGGATTATTGACGAGGTGAGACATGAATGCATCTTCAATGGTGGACTTTGTGGCCTTGCTATCCAAGAGCATGCAAATATGGTCGCGGGGAACATGGAGATCGTTCATGAGCCAGCGCCTTATTTTGAATGCGTCGTCGACACAGGACGACAAATTCCAGATCTTGCTGGATTTGTATTGGTCGATCCCGATAATGAGGGAGAAAACAGAGGGTACCATTCTAAGACATCATACTCGTCAATAAACAGTTACTTTGATGTGCCACATGTGGGACCTACAGTGGATTGGCGGGACAAGGGTAAGGGGGTGGAAATGCTGTGGAGATGCGAGCAGGCTTGACCTGTCTTTTGAGGAGGAGACCTGTGATTTCACGAAACCCAGCTGCTGGTAGCAGCCTACGCTTGTAGAGGATCACATACCTTGAAGGGAGAGTCAAAAATCTCGTGCCCTCAACGAGTCTCGTCGGCTATAGACCTATATGAGCACTATGCACTTGAGGACTCGAGGAGAGGTGACTTTACTTGTTCACCCTACACCACAACGAGGAAATCACCTTCCACAGGAGAGAGGGCGTGTGGGCAGGAAATACGACATGAGATGCTCGCCCGGGTTAGGTTGAATGCATGCTCATCAGGCAACTGTGTATGGGTCGGGTGCGAAAAACACGAGGCTAAAGAATACAGTTCTTTACGGAAGTGGATGAATTCGAATGGAAGGATATCCCGGTTACCTTTGCGAGGCAGGAGCCGCATCGGCGCTCTGGTCGAGACCCTCCGAGAAGACCAAGCGTGATTGAACGGTGAACACCATCTGAATGGACCGAAACCGGTATAAGGTTTTGAATGAAATGATGTGAAGCGCAGCCCTTGGCCCCACTGGAGCAGTCGGTGAGTGAGCGAGTGATGGGCGAGACGATCAAGAGGGGAGACAGTCACGGCATGACCGGGCCGGATACCCTTAAGGATGTCTTTCATCTGTCAACAGTGCAAGCAACCGCTCCAGGTGAGTCTCTCTTCAAATTCTGCTCATTTCTTCCCTTGTTTGACCCATATAATCACCGCTCGAACGGACATGTAGCTAGATGCGTCACTCATCGATCTCTCTCCTTCCGCTTACGACATGATCGTTGGCTCTCTGCCGCCTCAACCTCAACCCAACATTCAACCCCCTCCCGCATCCGAAGACGAGAAGCTAGCTCAGCTCCCTGCCCCACCATCAGCAAAGGCTGCATGGAAGTCTACAATTCAGACGCCACACGCGCCACCACTCTCGCCCCGGGCACAGGGAAAGCTCCCTCAACGGTCTCCACTTCTCCCAAACGAGTCCTTCGTGATCTTGCAGGACAGCGTCATCCATAACATCCCTTCCCATGTGTCCTTCCCGTCACAGATTCGCAAGTCCCCATCTGGCGAGCCAGGTGCGACGACCTCGAGAAAGGAATTACCACCTGAGGACGTTAACCATGTGAACCCTTCCCCGGTGTCCCATCACCTTCGTTCCACCCAGCGCCTTTTGAACCTGCTCTCCAGCAGGACGGACGTCGACCACCCGTTGTGCGCAGAGTGCACACACATCCTGCTCTCGGCGCTCACAAGACAGCTTGACGAGACCAAGAAGGAGCGTGACGGATACGTTGCCTTTGAGCGGGAAGCCAAGAAGGAGAAAGAGAGGGAGAAGGAAGGTTTGACTCCTCAAGAGGCGCAGCGAAAGATCGCCCGGCTGAAGGAGGAAGAGCGGTCCGCCATCGAACAGCTGCGCGAAGCCGAGCGTGAGCATGACCAGCTCGCCGAGGAGCTACGATCACTAGAACTCGAAGAGAAAGCCCTCGAGGAGGAGGAAGAAGAGTATGTCTTCGTGCTCTTAACTCGTGCCTTACTCCCCAAAAACATCTTTACTGCTACATAGATTTTGGCGCTCTTACAATGCCCACCTACTGAGGTCATCTGATCAGAGCTCAGGTCTGGCATCCCTGCGTGCGACGTATGCCGCGGACTCGGCCACCCTAGAACGGTTGGAGCGCACGAACGTGTACAATGACGCCTTCTGCATCGGGCACGACGGCGTATTTGGGACGATTAATAACCTTCGGCTTGGCCGAGTTCCTGGTGTGCCCGTGCGTCCCATATCGTTTCCGTCTTTCATTATGATATGATCAACCCTGGATTAGGTTGAATGGGCGGAGATAAACGCTGCGTGGGGGCAGACCTTACTTTTATTATACACCATCGCTCGGAAATTGGATTTCACATTCGAGAAGTCTGTGTCATCAAAACCGGCACTAGTCAGCGGTCACTCACGGTCCGTCCCTGTATAGTTATCGCTTGGTGCCCATGGGATCTTTCTCTCGCATAGAAAGGACCACAGGTGATAAGGCCACATATGAACTGTATGGGTCTGGTGACCTCCTTGGCCGATTATTGCATAATCGACGGTTTGATATTGCGATGGTGGCCGTTTTGGATTGTTTGAAACAAATCATTGACTGGGTTAGAACGCAGGACAACAGTGTCGAGTTCCCACACCAGTAAGTGGTTTGTTTAGATGAAAATGAGCCCCTCGGAGATGATCGATCCAGGATTGTCAAGGACAAGATTGGCGATTCGTCCGTAAAGTTGCAATTCAACCAAGAGGAAGCATGGACACGGGCGTTAAGGCATGTATTGCTTGCGCTCAAGATCTTACTCAAGTGGACTACTAGTGGGAGTAATGGATGATGGTGTATGGGATATGGCGTACTAATAGATGGACTGTATGTATTGGAAATCGGGGTGACGGGGGTGATGAATAATTTGGGAAGCTGCTTAGTGATCCAATCACTCCCCCTCATCGTATAAAAATGCCCGCCGATAACATCTCAACAATCCCCAAATCATGGGCCTCCTCTCTCTCGGAACACCGCTCGACTGGGACCAAGCAAAGAACTTTGCAGACCATGTGCGGATCCATGGTATCGACCAGTTTGTGAACACATGGCGTCGTGTAAAGGACAGGCGCGGTGATGAGCTTTTATGGGGAGACGAGGTATCCACTTCCACTGCTCACTGAGGCGGGCGTCTCATCCCACTCATTCCCGCCCGACTCTAGGTTGAGTATATGGTCGTACAACTCGACCCAGACACCAAAGATGCAGTGCTCTCTCTCTGCCAAACCACCATCCTCGCCAAATTACAAGCCCTGACAAATGACATGGGCGCAAAGTCAGATGCCAATGGTGGCTGTGCCTCCTCGTAAGTTTGAACTTTGTCCCCTCATTTCGATTTCGTCATCTTTTTTCCTTTCCACTTTTGCCGGCCGGGTTACGCTGACTGACGCATTCTCCACCTTTCCCACTCACGCTCGTTCATACATCATTTTTTGGGTTCTTTCTTTCTGGGACCTTTGCGCCCTGAAGGGTCGCTGTTCCGAGTCCGCCCGTGTTCCATCCGGAGTATGGCAGGTACATGCTCGAGTCTACTCCCGGCGCGCCCTACACGGGCTGCGTACGCGACCTCATCCTGGTTGAGGCTAACATGCGCCTTCGGTGGGTCACCGCCCGCTTGCCCCCGACTCGTTTGCGCTGCAGCAAAGAAAGGTTGACGAGAAGCCTACTCCCCAAAGGCGGCACCTCGCTCGCTCCAACCTCAAACCCAATCAGATCCCCATGACCCTCACGTCCTTCCCACGCCTGGGAGCCCCCGGAAAGTTCACCGAGCCGTACTTCGACCCCGCTGCGGCCGTCTCGAGCCACAGCTTGTTTCTCCCCGACGAGATAACGAACCCCCACGCCCGCTTCCCGTACGTGTCCCTTCTTTCTTTTGCGCTCGAATTTTGTGCCGACGATCTGTTTCGCTCTTCGATGTACATCTAGGACTCTGACTGCGAACATCAGAAGACGCCGAGGGTCAAAGGTGGCGATCAATCTTCCCATCTACATCGACAAATCCACCCCGAGGCCTTTCGTTGATCCGACCATCCCGTGGCATCGGAACGTGTTCTCCGAAGATGCAGGTACGCATCTCCGGATCTATGGCCCCTGTCTGCATGAGCTGGGTAGCCAGCCTCCTAACACTTATTCTTAGAGGCGAGGCAAGGTGCCGCTCTCATCGACCACATCTACATGGACGCGATGGGCTTTGGCATGGGTTGTTGTTGTCTTCAACTAACCTTCCAGTGTTGTAGTATTGAGGACGCACGCCGAATGTATGATGCCCTTATCCCCATCGGACCTATAATGGTGAGCACGGCGTTCTACACGGACTGCGCGGGTCATTTCTGGTCTCCGTTCTGACTCATCTTGATTGTGTAGTTGGCTCTGACGGCTGCGAGCCCCCTGTGGCGCGGGTACATCTCGGATGTGGACTGCCGGTGGAACGTTATCGCTGGAAGCGTAGATGACCGAACCGAAGAGGAGCGAGGGCTAAAGGTACGGCCTTTTGCTATTCCGCCGGCTGTTCGAGCTAACCGTCCGGACTCGACAATCATCAGCCGCTGAAAAACAACCGAATGCGTATTCCTAAGTCTCGGTATGATAGCGTGGACTGGTACATCTCCGAGAGTTGGATGAATCGACCCGAGTACAACGATAATCCCCTTCCGATAGACCAGGATCTTTATGATCGCATGCGCCAGCAAGGTCAGTTGCACCGCCGACGCTAGCGTCTATCTTCGCAAGGCTCACTCGAAGCACTGTAGGAATCGATGAATTGCTCGCCAAGCATATTGCCCACCTATTTATCCGTGATCCTATCGTTATTTTCTCTGAACTCTTAGATCAAGACGACAGCAAGAGTACCGACCACTTCGAAGTGCGTTCCCGTTGAACCCCATCGTTCGCGTTTATCAGACCACATATTGACTTGCCCACGGACAGAACATCCAATCGACCAACTGGCAAACTTTAAGGTTCAAGCCGCCGCCTCCAAATTCGCCCATTGGCTGGCGCGTTGAGTTTCGTAGTATGGAGGTCCAAATGACCGACTTTGAGAATGCCGCCTTCGCCGTGTTCATCGTGCTCTTGTCACGAGCGATCATCACTATGGGCGTAAACTTCTACATCCCCATTTCCAAGGTATGTCGCATCCGTCGACCGCTGGTCGCCGCGAGTGCCGGGTGGTGGAAACTTACAATCGCATTATGGGGTTGTATAGGTCGACGAGAACATGCGGCGAGCACAGCAACGCGATGCGGTCAATCAGGCCAAATTCTACTTTCGTCGCGAGATCTTCACCCCCACCTCGTCGCGCGCCACTTCGGGCGCAGCGACCCCTGAAATTATCCCAGCTTCTTCCCATTGCTCGGTCCCACCACCATCGACGAACGGGATCGCGAATGGATTTAACGGCAACCATAACGGCCGCCGAAAGCAGCGAGTGATGGAGAACTGCTTCCCACCGCTGCCCCTGCCGGAGGAGGGACTTATGGGTGGAAACGTGAACGAAGAATATGGGGAATATACGATTGATGAAATTATCAACGGCAAGGTAAATGATCTATTTTCTTCCCTCTTCTGCTGCCATCACATCACCAAGCTAGCCGTCACTGATTCTGCATGCTACTTTCTTTTCTTTGGGCAGGGCGACTCATTCCCAGGACTCATAGGCCTGGTTGAGACATATATTGGCACGCTAGACTTGAGCGACTCGGAGAGCCGCAAAATCTCCAGTTACCTGGATCTTGTCCGTCGTCGCGCCAACGGTTCATTGAAGACGGCTGCGACCTGGATCAGAGACTTTGTTCGTTCCCATCCTTCTTACAAGTTCGACTCGGTCGTGAACAAGGAGATCAACTATGACCTCATCGTGGCCATAGATGAAATGTAAGCGTTTTAGTCTTGCTCTCGTGGCATTGATCCTTGTCTAACCAATGTGTGTATGTGCTTACAGCGAACGTGGCGTGCGTCGCGCACCTGACCTCCTACCCGAGGGTTATGCGGCCAGCGAGGATGACCCCGGTTCTTTATTCGATTAATTATCATGCATGTAGCTCATATTGGATGTGTATCGACATACTGTACGGTCTTCATGGGGTTTAGTAAACATTTAGTGTCGATCAGTGTCGCGGATCATAATACCTGGGGCTGACGGCGCTTTCCCCAAACAATCATAGATCATTGAAATATTGAAAAGCGGAAGTGAAACGCTGCGATTTTTTTAAACATATCACCACATACAGACCTAGCACAAATAAGAATCGGAAAAGCGGACTCCTCTCGTCTCCGTCTCAGAACCCACTGGCTGTCACGCGCAGCTGCTCTAGCTTTTTCAAAACTTCGCTGACGGTCCTGTCCAGCTCGCCCGCTATGGCGCTCTGCTTGGACGGCTGCAACCGTGCGAACGTCTCGCACAGATCCCCGTCGACCACCGATTTCACGGGGACGTAGTATCCCCGCCAAGCGAGGTGGTCCCGGCCGATGAGACTTGTCTGCTCCGTGCGGATGTGCTGCTCGAGCGTCGAGATGAAATCGACGTCCTCCTTGGACGCAAGTGGCACGAGTACCCCGATCGTGCCGTGGAGGCCGGTGTACAACAGCACCTCTCGGCCGCCGGCGACCATGGCGACCTTGTGGATACTCGTGATGAGGTCGCCGACGTGGAAGTGGGACACCAGCTGCGTCTTGTGCGGCGCGCCCATGAAGAGGCCCTTTTCGTGCAGGATGCCCGCCCCCGTCGGATCCTCGTCCACCTGGTCGGACACCTTAGGGTCCAGCCTGTTGACGAAGACATTCCCGAAACGATCGCCCGCGGCGACGGTCATGTAATCGACCATCGTCGAGCACGTGATCCAGCGTGGCTGAGAGTCGTCTGCAAAAACGAGCAGCCGATTTTCCGGGGCTTTGTAGACGGCGTAGTAGACAGATTCTTGCATATCGCCGACGACGATGCGAGAGCCTTGAGTGTTAAGGGTGATGATGGTCGAACCGAACATCTGGTAAAGATGAGCAAAAGTCTCAATATGGGCAGAGTAAAATATCTAACCTTGTTTTCGGCTTTGCGCAGCATCTTTTTCTTGCCCATATCGTATATCCTCAAAGCCTTTCCCACACCTGCAACCAGTCGACCTTGGAAGGCAAGGAGCGCAATGGGGACGTCATCTATCTCCGTCTATGTGATGTGAGCCGGCAACTCGAGGTCGAACAAATTCGCAAGAATATCTACCTTGTGAATTAGCTCCAGATCCGCACCATCATCGATGAACTTGTAAACCCGTAAGAAACCACTTGTGCAAGATCGCGGTGACAGTAGTGTGTCCTGCGACGTTCCCACGACGAGGTGCAGTTCGTTGCCTCGCGCTTCAAAAGGCACGACAGCGAGGGAGAACGCAGCTTCGTTATTGTCCAGGTGAACAACTCGAAGTGTCTTGTTCTAGCACATCCGAGAACATGTCAACTTGTACGTGACAACGAAAAGTCAGGTGGCTCACCTCGATGGGATCGACAATACGGATACACGACCCCCAGGTACCAGCTGGTGCCTTCGGTCGACCAAACTGCTCCAATGGAAGTTCAAGGACTTCCTCGTCTATTGCTTTCTTTTGTGATCGCTGAGATACATACAAGTCAATATCTAAAAGTGCGACTTCCGAGCGCAAAAGGCACTTACCAGCGCTTGCAGTTTCTCGGCAGCGGCAACCTCCCCCAATACCCTGTGGTCGGACTCAATTATATAGAAGTGGGTGTTGCCGGGATGCGTAGTAAATTTGCGGGGTGTATATGAAAGTTGAAGTGCGTCCTGTTTGAGCTTCGTACCAAGCTTTGCAATCTGGAAGATGCTGTATGGGAAGGTGTTAGTAAAGTATGCAAACTCGGGGGGAAGCAAGAATTCAGTAGGAACAATTGGTAATAGAAAAAAGAATTTCGACATGGATCATCCGGTCCGTTGATTTCATCTCGCAACTAAGCAATTTCAAGAATTTCCGAAAACTCACCGTAGAACATTGCTGGTAATCCCGATCAAGCCCTCCGGACACAATTCTGCAGAGAATCCCCAAGCATAATCCAGGGTGTCAAAAATAAGCGGTGTGAAATGCATAAGATTTTGGTGCGTGTAATTAAGCCATGTCCTAGAAGACAGAGCGAGAAGCGCAGGTTGTGATTTAACCTGCACGCGGATGAGGCGGACCGGTCGTGTACCCAGGAATCTAAAGACATGGCGGTGTTAGCGTAGGAATATGTCGTCGTGGTAAGCTAGTCACCTTGTCCGTGTGTCCGTGAGTTGTCCGTTCACTGGATCCAATACGGTTCTGAGAAGAACGCCGGTCTGCAAGCCAATGTTAACAAACATGGTCGGCTGATTCCTGTTGATTCCAGCATCGAGCATGTCCACGATACAAATCGACGAAGGAGGCGAGGTCAGCGCTTGTAGGCTGATCGTCTCCAATGTACTGTCCGGATCCAAAGAGATGATGCGAACAGTCTGGTCCTCACAACCGACGGCCTATGCAAAAAAAGTCAGCTTGGGTCGCGACCAGGACATAGTACTTACAAGATATGGCGTCCGCTGACGCCCCTCAGGAACGTCCCCAATGCTCATAGCAAGGACTGTGCTTCCCATTGCCTTCCGATCCTGGTATTCGTTCAGTTGCCCGTCCAGATCCAATTCAAAGTACACCAATTCTGCAGAACTCAGCGCTACGACGACTTGCCGCTTGTTGGTCGTCGCAGCAACGATGGTCTTGCCAGAGGGGACACGCCATTCGTTTACCCTGCGATCCGCGAGGACGTGTCGAATACCCTGTGGGTGAACTTGTAGGAGCGCATCGTCTCCGATTTGTTGTACGGCAAGAGTAGGTGCCGAGGAAAGGAATCCCGTGTCTTGAACTTCCTCTATTGTTTCGCCAATAGAGAGGACAAGAGTACCATTCACGAAGGAAAGGATGATATACGAATCGTAGATCTCTATCAAAATGGTGAGGTTGGCCTCAGGGACATCATATGAACGGAACTCACCATCGCTTCTAACCTTGACTGTCCAGACAGCATTGGGAATACCAGGTAAATCAGAACTCACAGTCTCCTCGACTTCGAGCCCATGCCGTAACGTCCTGAGCATGCTCCGCGAGCCACGACCATTCAACGTGAAAATTTGAGGAGTGTCTGAGTTAGGAAGTAGGTTTAAGACCTTGGCATCCAGTATCGGGTTTAGGGATTCGATTTCATCCGCTAATGCCAGGTTCTCTAGTGGCCGTGGTCGGAAATAGGCCCGAGGGAGGGGTTGGTGGGGATGAGCCATGCCGCACGCGGGGTAATCCCGTGAACTGAACTCTTTTTCGTCGTCATCGTCTCCAAGTTTTTGGAACTGATAGAGTTGTCTGTGTAAGGTCCTTCAGATTGACAGACTAGCGCTGGCGACGAAAAGACCACGCACTGATTCCCGAACTCGGATGCGACAAAAAGAAAGCCAGACTTTAGAATGCAGAGGCTCGATGCGACAGGTACTGTATCAAAGTACTTGATTTTAAGCGCCTTGACCTCTTCCTCTTCGTGTTCAATAGTGATTTTATATAAGTCACCCTCCTCGCTTTGTAAGAGGAAGAAGAAAGCGCCCTATATAAATGCTCGTCGAAGATAAAGGAACGAAAGGACGTGCAGACGCGCCTTCATTTTATGCATGACAGCTGCGATAATGATAATCCCCCGCCCACTGTCGCCGAGCGGATGCTTCTTCCGAGGAATAGGAACACGATGCTGGGGTGCGTCCGCATTTCGATAGATGATATGGTCTTCCGTGCACACGAGTACACCTGAGGGACCATCAAATCGCTCGGATGATGCGAGCTGGCCACCAGGAACTTGTACGAGGAAGTTTGCTCTAGGGTCCGTTGGTTCGCTCCATTTTCGTACGACGTGATTGAGACCCAAATCGAGTTCGTAGTAAGTTAAAAGCTAGGAAAGTGATCAATAAAAGTCGTAGAAAAGATGGTCCCTAGACAAACCTTGTCGGCATTGCTGGCAGCCTCTCCTGTTGGGTCTTGGTCAGCCTCTGCGTAATCGACTTCCAATGCAGCAAACATCGGGTTCTCGAAGCCAACGTCGACGCCAACAATATGGTGAACAATAGCAGAGTTTCTATGCGCCTCCAGAGGAGAAGAAATGGTGAGGTTGGCAGCGGCATCACGGTTGAGAATATACACGAGCTTCGATTTTTCCAATGCGGCGATCATGACGGCGCGTCCCTTGGGGTCGGTGGCGAGGTACTGTCCAGGAACAATCCTCCTCGCGCCAGACTTTCCGAACGTCTCTTGATGAACTTTGACAAAACTGCTGGTGCGAGGGTCATAATCCAGGATCACAATGCGACCAGAATCTGACCCTACAATTGCGTAGTCTGAGAAGGTGGTGTGAATGAGCGAGGGGAGAGGGGCATATACTCACAAGGGCTTACCCTTGGTTCCTCCTGTGAGCCGGAAGGCAGCTAGGGATCGAATAGAGCCAAAAACGTCCGTGGTAATGATTGTTGATAGCTTCCCGGTCTGAACATCAGGGCGAAGAAGCTGAAGGCGCGTGCCATGAGAGAGGATGATCTCCTGCTGCCTTGCGCCAGAAAAATTGCCGACGATGGCTTGCGGCGCCGCTGTGGGTGGTTGGAGGGTCAAATTGTACAAGTGCATACGCGCGAGATTGAATCCACCCAATCCAAAATAACAACCGCAACAAAGACGTGCGTGTACTCTATGCTCACGTGATCAACAACGTAAGCAAATAGATACAATATCTACTACGTCGGTCTATTTACGCTGAACACTTAAATGTAATATAAAAACAATTCAACAGCTTCAAATGACATAGCTACGAATGGGCCTTTAGTACGTAAAGGTTCATGGATGGGATACGAGATGCTCACCGGAAGAGAGGGCTTGCATCGCTAAGCTCGCGGTAATTGTCTTGCATGCTTTCATCAATGCCCTCACGAAGGCACAGCTCCTCCTTCTCCTTATTAAGCGCGTTGTACCTCCACATCAGAATGGAGCTGCAGACGATACTACCAATTATAGGGATACCCTCTGAGTTTTTCCCTCGTCTTAGTTAGCGAGTACATACCTCATAGCAAGACAGCCTATCATGGTGCCATGACCCTTATGGAATCGCGGTGGTTGGTAATATATGTACGAGGAACAGATACTGCAACTCCATGTCATGATCCATTGGCATCAAAGGAATTGTGACATACCCTCCAAGATTTCCAATTCCAATGACCATCGCAAGAACGACACCCCTCTTTAAATCTCCCCCTGCATTTCCCCCAGCCCAGGCTACATTGACAGCGATAGTGGGGTATACGCCAGTGGCGGCAATGATAGCAGCAGCATAGCCAGGACCAGGTTTGCTCGTTACGTAGGCGACGACGTATCCAATCATGGAAATTGACGCCCCAAGTACAACAAACGGTCCCCGCAAATTCATCTTGTCAGAGTAGATGCCGATAATGATCGTAGAAATGCAGCCGCATACAAAAGGCGGGATTGAGAGAAGTTGGGCCCTTGCAGCAGAGAAGCCTAAATTATGGATGATAGTAGGCGTGAAGAGGGCAACAGCATAGACGGGAATTAAGACGCTGTATAATTGACAAGTTACGCGTGCCATGACAACGATTGCAGTACTAAAACATACCCAATATAATTAAGAATCTGCACATAGGTTTTCCAATCGGCAAGAGCCTGCCAAATAAATTTCGAACTGAAGTGGGTTGCCTGTCCGAGTGAGTCTTCTCTTAGAGTCCGGATAACAAATCGTCGCTCGTCGTCTGTGAGGAACGTGGCGGTCTCCGGATACTGAGGAGATGTTAACCAGGAACGCGTAGGTCGCAAGAGTACGAACGTCGTGCATGAGGGAATATGCTAGCAATGCTATGAGAACGGTTGCTGGTAGATGTCAGCATACTGAAGACAACAAGAAACGATAACACACCTAACCCTTCAATAAGGAACTACACAATGTAAAGGTCAGGGTTGTATTGTGACGATAAATGGTAGGGACAGACTATCCACTGCCAGCCATGGAGACCGGCCTTCCTGTGAATATCGAAATCAGCGGATGGTAGCATCTTCGAAGCATAGTAACGTACCCTTCCAGATGTTCGATTCCGTACGCAAGAATCCCTCCAAAAGCTCCGGCAACTGTTGCAGCGGAGAAAAAAATGGCGACACGTTTGGCTTGCATCTGACGAGGGTACCAGAGTGAGATATAATATGTCACGCCAGGGAACAATCCTCCTTCAGCTAGTCCGAGAAAGACGCGAGCGCTGTAAGGTGGAGACGATCAAAAAAACGTAGGTAGATAAATCGAGTCACTCACATTATGAGGCCCTGGTATGTATTCACCAAACACATAAGTGTCATAATCGTGCCCCAGGCAATCATGATTGTAGGAACTGAAGACATAGCGTGAGAGAAGCCCTTATCTGAAGGAGAAGGATGACGGACTCCATCGGGATGGCCTGAACAACTTGAGGAGGATATTCCTTCCCATAGAATTAGCGCGGCTGCCAGAACGAGTAGTGAAGACATACGAGGGTACTTCTACGAAGCAGTATGGGATCTGCCAGTGGCGGGTGCGTCACGCGAACGCCATACCGGACAAAAGAAGATGTCTTACAAAGAAGGCCGCGGCCGCGGTGTTATAGCGTAGACCGATGAGGTGAAGGTCTGTCGACATCCCAGCTATCCTTGCATTACCTGATAAAAGGTCGGATACTGATAACGACATCCTCTTCTAACACCAAACACCTACCAATATTACTCCGATCCCTTCAAGTTTCGGATATACAGGTCAGTGACTGGCATAAAGCACATTAATTTGTCACTTACAGGAACGACATAAGATAAAGCAAGGAGACGAAAGGCAATAGGTGGATATCCAAGGTCCGCCAGATTCTTCTCTTCTTGATATCTTCAGACAATGAGACAGCGTCCTCGGTGGATAATGCACCCCCGGCTTTGAACTCCTCCTTGGTAGACTCAGACATGGCTCAGGTGGGTTGCGATGTGGCGAAAGGCCGGAGAAGAAGCCTTGCTTTCCATCAAGACCGGACACCAGTCGAAGTTTATATATGGGCGCCGCGGATTAAGTGCAAGTACAGCGCCCGCAGGCGGCTATTGCTCCACGATACATCTTGCATATTAGCTGCTTAGGTGCTTCGAGAGGGGGGAGGAACACTAGTTGCCTAGTGGCCCAAACCCAAAAAAACGGGCCGAGACGCATCTGCAACACACTAGCAGATGTTATGGCATAGCACAGAAACACGGACTGACCTCGGACTGCAAGCAAAGTCATCGCATGTTGATACCATATTTAGTATATCTCTAATGCCGAACAAGTTCCATTCATACGTGTGTACGTGTGATTTGAGGCCACGCTTTGCATAACGTTATGACCGACAACTTTGGACAAGAAATAACCCAGGTAAAAACGGTTGTCCCAGAGAAATGGTAGTGATGGAACCGCATAGAAAGGTCAAGGGATGCTGTCGACAAGGCGGTCAACGTCGCAGACTTGGATAGGATGGCTTCACGGCCCAATCACGAGGACCAGATTTTGACGAAGACGGATAAAGCCAGCGGGTGCGCTAAGGACTTTAGCACGAACATGTAGAGGTAAAGATAGCCGCCGTATTTTACGTATTTTACAACATTTTTTGCACCTGCCTTTTGCTAGTGTTCCGCCACACAGTGCACAGTATAAATATATGTGACTCACAGAATATCAAATACATATGGGCGCTTAGAAGAAGGGAGGGGGAGAGAACAAGTTCCGAGGGAAAAATGCAGACAGAGTAGTAAGGACATTTCTACGATGGGAACGTATGGAAACATCCACGTGTACTACGAGTCCTTCTCTCGGGCTGTAAGCCCGTGCGATCACTCCGGCCCGGCTATTTCCTAATGTGGCGTGGTCTGTATCATACCGTACGAAGTCCTCACGACCTTGTGGACCCGATACCAGCACGTACCGGACTCGGGAACCCAACACCAGCCCACGACAGTCTCGCAAACCTACTGCCCCAGTGTAGCGGACTCAGGAGATTTAAAATGCCCAAATTTGGGGCCGGTGGACTGAGGCGTTATGGGGCGGACAACTAAGTCATGCCGCGCGTAGCCTAGTAGCAACTCCCATCAGATGATAGTTGCTCATAACGCGCAATCAGAATCACCACGATTTGCTGATGGCCCCTCGCGTCTTATTTTCACTTCCACGCTCCGATAAAGCCGACAATGTGTTGGCGCGCCTCCTCACCTGAGTCAAAGACCTCCCGCCCTCGTTGGCTCGGCCTGTGTCAGGCTCCAAACCGCCCTCTATTCTTGTTGGCCAACGTCCGTGTCGCTGCCCTCCGCTATCCAAAGAAGCAACCCGATTCACCTTCGGATTAGTATATTTGGTTTTATATTTGACCCATACTGTAGTCCACTTCCTAGAGTACCCGCTTGCCTCCATCCCTTCGGGGATTCCATCCAGAGTTGGAGACTCGATATGCGAAGATAGGACGGCGCGACGGGATTTCGGTGCTCATACAGGGAGCAAGGTGAATAGGCTCTACGCTGGCATTCAGACGAGTCAACAGGTCAGATATTTATACAAGTGCACTCGCAGTAGTCTACGAGTGGCGGTCAAGAGCCTCAAAAGTGTTATCAGTCGTGAGATATATGCGATGCAGAGGAGTAAGATGACACTCTGGGAAAATACGCAAACAGTCCTGTCGCACGTGGAGAGGGAGCACATGGTTACAGGTGGTTGGCGGCCACAAGGATTCGATGGTAGCAAGGCAATTTGAGAAAAATGACAGGAAAAGATTTGAAAGCTCAGAAAATATAGCTACGAATACCAAGGTCTTAGTACGCGCAGGCCTATAGATAGGAGAGGGGATGCTCACCGGAAGAGAGGGCTCTCGTCTCCAAGTTCGCGGTACCTATCTCGCTTGCTCTCGTCAATGCCCTCCTGGAGACACAACTCCTCCTTTTCCTTGTTAAGTGCACTGTATTTCCACATCAGGATGGAGCTGCAGATGATACTACCAGTTTCGGAAATGGGTTGTAAGTACTTCTCTCGTGTAGATGAACGAATGCATACCTCATGCCAAGACACCCTATGATGGTACCATGACCCTGATGGAATCGCGGTGGTTGGTAATATATGTATGAGCAACAGACACTACACGCTCACATCACAACCCGTTTCGGCTTTCAGCTCGAAGATAAATGACGCACCCTCCTACAAGATTTGGAATCCCGGCGACCAGAGCAAGGACAACTCCTTTCTTCATATCTCCCCCCGCATTTCCCGCAGCCCAGGCTATTAAAACAGTAACAGCAGGATACACTCCAGAGGCAGCGATTATAGCGGCGGCATAGCCAGGCCAAGGTTTGCTCGTTACATAGGCGATGACATATCCGATCAACGCGACTAACGCTCCCACCATGACAAACGGCCCCCGCAAGTTCACCTTGTCGGAGTAGATACCGACAATAACCGTTAAAATGCAACCGATCACATAAGGCGGGATCGACAGAAGCTCAGATGCCGCAGTTGAGAACCCCAGGTTATTGATGATAGTGGGCATGAAGAAGGCGATAGCGTAGGCAGGAACCAAAAGGCTGAAAATATGACGAAGTTATGTACACCACAATGATCATCACATCATCACATTAATAACTTACCCGGTACAGTTAAGGACCTGCACATAGGTCTTCCAATCAGCAAAAGCCTGCCAAACGAATTTTCCACTAAAGTGGGTTGCATGGCCATGCGAGTCTTCTCGCAGCGTCTGGATAACAAACCGTCGCTCGTCATCTGTGAGGAACGTTGCAGTCTCCGGATACTAGGCCGATGTTAGCCAAGAACATGTGATATTCAATAATACGAACATCGGGCATGAAAAAATATGTTAGCAACGCTATGGCCACCGTTACTGGTAGACGTCAGCATACTCGTGACAGAGGAGATAACAACACACTTAAGCCATCGATGAGAAACTATAGAATCCAAAGTCAAGATTTAATGACGATCATGAATAGTATGAACAGACTAGCCACTGCCAGCCATGGAGACCGGCCTTCCTGTATATATCGTACTTAGCAAATGACAACAACATCGAATCACAAGTAACTCACCCTTCCAAATGTCGAACTGTATAAGCGAGCATGCCACTGAAAGCTCCAGAAACTATAGCAGCGGACATAAAAATTGCGATGCGCTTGGCTTGCATACGACGAGGATACCAGATTGAAAGATAGTACACCACGCCAGGAAACAACCCTCCTTCGGCTAGTCCGAGAAAGACACGAGCGCTGTGGAGGATTAGTGGCCGCAATGGCAAATCAATCGGATTTCTCACATGATAAGGCCCTGGTATGTATTCACCAAACACATGAGGGTCATGACCATGCCCCAGGCCATCATGATTGTAGGAACTGAAGATACAGAATGAGAAATGTCCCCGCCCAAAGAGAAGGACAACAGACTCCATCGGGATGGCCTAACCAGTTTGAGGAGGATGTTCCTTCCTATAATATTAGCACAGCCGCAAGGAGGAGCGTTGAGAACATACGAAGGTACTTCCGCGAAGCAGTAAGGTACCTGATGGGTGCGTCATGCGATCCTTACGCCGGCCTAGGAGTAGAAGCCTTACAAAAAAGACCGCGGCGGCGGTGTTGAAGCGCAGACCGTTGAGGTGAAGATCCTTCGACATCCCGATTATCCTTGCATTGCCTGTTGGAGGTTTAGTACTATCAGTGAATCTCAATCTTAAAAATGTACAAGAAACACCTTCCAATATTACCGCGATCCCTTCAGATTTCGGGTGTACATTTCAATGCTGGGGCTAAGCATATGGATCCGCCACTCACAAGAATGACATAAGATAAAGCAAAGAGATCAAGGGCAATAGACGGATATCCAAGGCCCGCCATACGTGCTTCTTGTCATCTTCGGGCATCGAGACACCGCCCTCTTGAGAGGACGTGGAAAACGCGGCCTCAGTTTTGGGCTCTACCATGGTAGATTCGGGCATGAGGTCAGGTGGGTGGCGACAAAAAACTGGAGAAGGGCGTCTTTGGTCTCAGTCAAGATAAGCCCATGTCCGAGTTTATATACAGCATGGGCGCTACCAATGTGAACAAAGCACCCTCGGGTTACTATCGCCCCGGACACTGAGCTTGAATATCAAAGTGGAGCGCTCTGGTATTTCGAGAAAGAGAGGAAAGGAACCCTTAATGGCAGGTAGTTGCAATTTCATCCAGGAAGCCGTGGAATAAACAATACACCAGCAAAGGTTATAGGTTATGCCAGATAACGGTCAGACCCGAGGGCGCAAGCAGGGTCATTGCCGCGGCACGCTGATATTATACAACAGATTTAGCAGACCCGGACGCGCTTCCAGTTGCTTCGCCGAGGAGATGCCACATATACGTCTTCGAGTTCGAGAAGGTCATGGTTGGCCGAGAAATACGACAGACAACTCTGAATAAGGATGATAGACTCGGAAACCGGTGTCAGCGAGAGTACGGTAATGGCAGCTCGACCCGTTCACTGGCACTGAATACTGCGGGGCCTACTATGCTGTTGTCAGCTGTTGACTACAGTAGTAGGCTATGAACGTTTGGGACTTGGACTTCGAGGGTGAAGGGCTGTTTATATGGCAGAAATTGCCGCAGAATCAGGGTACCAAAAATGATAAATATGTCCATATTTAGGGATTTTTTTGCGAGCGGCTCAATTCAGTGGCCACTTTTCGAGCTGTGACAGACATGGAAATTACGAGTTGCTTGGCTCGCATCCGACGAGAGTACCAGAGTGAAGGATAGTACGCCACACCAGGGAACAGCCCTCCTTCGGCTAGTCTGAGGAAGGGGCGAGCGCTGCACGAGATTAGTGGAGACTGGTGAATAAATTGAGTCTCTTTCACGATTAGGCCCTGGTATGTATTCACCCGACACATAAGTGTCGTGACCGTGCTCCGAGCCATCATGACTGTAGGAGCCGAAGATACAGAATGAGAAATGCTTCTGAAGGACCGATTCCACCGGGACGGCCTAAACAGTTCGAGGAGGATGTTCCTTCCGATAGGACTAGAGTCGCTGCCAGAAAAAAACGTGAGGACGTACTCGGGTACTTCCGCGACGCCATAAGGCATCTGACGGGTGCATTATGCGTATTCTATTCTAACCTAGGAACGAAAAAAAACTATAGTCTTACAAAGAAGACCGCGGCCATCTGTTGACATCCCGGCTATCCTCGCATTGCCTGTTGGAGTTTAGCACTGGCAAGTCTTATTCTTGCCACTGAACACCTACCAGTATTACTCCGATCCCTTCAGATACCCGGATTTCCAGCATGATTTCAACTGGGCTTTTAGCACATGAGTTCGCTACTCACATGAATGACAGATGATAAAGCAAGAAGACCAAGAGTAATGGGCGAACATCCAAGGTCCGCTAGATGAGTCTCTTCGCGACATCATCGAACTTTGAGATGCTGTCCTCTTGAGAGGAGGTGTACAGTGTGTCCCCTGAGTTTGAGCTCTTCTTTGGTAGTCTCATGAGTTGTGTGGGCGACGACAAAAAACTGCAGATAGGTATATTTAGTTTCAATCAAGAAATGCCCAGCCCTGAGTCCATATAGACGGTAAGAGCGTTGCCAACGTAAGTAAAACACACGGAGACCGCTATCTCCAAGAGACGGGCCTAGCCCAGGTGCTTTGAGAAAGAGAGGAAAGAAACCTTACGGCAAGTGGCTGCATCCCAGGCAAACATAGGATTTACGATACATCGGCAGAGGATATATGACATGCCAGATAAAGGGTCAGATCCGAGAGTACAAGCGAAATCATCGCACGCCAATATTCCTTTATGAATTTAGCAAATCTCTAAGTGCCTCACCGAGACGAGGCGGTTTCATATATATAACGTCGGGAAGGTTACGCTTGCCCAGCATTATGACCGACAACTCTGAAAAAAAATAACTCGTTTGGAAATGGCCGTCCGAGATGGGATGGTAATGAGGGAGCTCGATCCACTCACTGGCACTGAGGTATTGCGAGACCAAGAACATTTCAGTCTGATTGAATTTTGTGGGCTCACTGCGGCACAGATGCGAGGACCCGCGACTGTTAGTTAAACATTTTGGCATAAACTTGCCGCAACGAAAATGGAAACCTGTATGATAGCACTCCTGTAGCCGGGCTATGCCGGGCTTGACTGTCGGGACTTTTATCGGAGCTCAATATTGTACTAACTCCGCAAGAAACTCCGTTGTGGTCTCAACTGAGCACGTGCATCTGGCAGTCTTTCGTTGATACACTTATACACAATAACTCCCCTGGAAGGTCCAGGCGGACGTTCTTACTATGGAAAAACCGAGTGATCCACAGACATCTCAAGAGCCCGCAAGTCTTGTGCTACGACTCGCTGGTCCTTCAACAACCAAAGCTGGGTAGGTCGGCGCACGTTGAATGCCAACCACGCTCCCCAGGCTCATGAAGCATCACGCGCCGCCACAGCCTTTCAACCGAGCAGACAGAAATCAATCGTATCATTGCGGAGGCTTCAAAAGGTTCCAAATTCTATGAGGTTCATCTCCATGGCCCCTAGCAACGCCCCCACTACTTACCGGCCGCGTTTCAATATCTAGAATGAGAAGCGGAAAGACAAGGAGGTCACAGCTCGCGTAGAGCACATTCTCAAGCTTCGTAATCAGGCCATGAAGGGAGTCGATATGGGTGCGCGCATCACGTACAATCCTACGCTCCGATCTTGGCAATAAACACTCATCGCTTAGGCAAAGTGGAACAGAAAGTCGACCATCTCGTGCGCGTCCTCTTTAACACGATTGTTCGATATACGCGGGTCTGAGTGTGTGAATCATTCTGCCAGCTAGAAGCGATTGAGCGGGAGCGAGATCTGACGCAGTTCATCGTTCACGTTGACATGGATGCATTTTATGCTAATGTGGAACTCCTTGATAACCCCAGCTTGGCAGGAAAGCCATTCGGTGTACGCCCTCCCATTTTCTTCATCGGACCCCAAATTAAATGATCGGCCAATAGGTAGGGAAAGGTGTGCTATGTACTGCATCTTATGACGCTCGAAAGTATGGCATACGCTCCGGGATGGCAGGTAAGGCCCATACGACTCACGGCTCAATAAGTGCTTACCTTCCCCAAGGCCACATCGCGCTGAAGCTCTGTCCTGACCTTATCTTTGTCGAACTTCATATGTCACGCTATAGCGAAGTGTCAAAACGGATCATGGCCATTTTCAGGCAATACGACCCCAACATGCTTGTCGCGAGCGTCGATGAAGCATATATAAAGCATGTATCTTTCTCCAATACTCTTCTCAACAGGCGACGAGGAGATTGTTCTGACGACCTAGTTTCCATCTCAGTGTTACGGAGTATTGCATCCAACACAACTTGGATCCCGATGAATGTGTACAGCAGATGCGTCAGCGGGTTGTTGACGAGACCAAGCTGACAGTGAGCGCGGGTATTGCAGCTAACAAGGTGTGCTTTGAGTCTCTTTCGTACTAATTCGCTGATGCTCATCGTCGCTTTCTAGATGTTAGCCAAGGCAGGTATCTCTTCCGCCTATAGATTGTACCCTAATCTTACCTTGCCCGCTGTATGGTGCAGATATGTTCCGACAAAGTATGACCCCTTACTCGGCAATCATCCAAGCTTGACTGTTTTTTTAGAACAAACCAAACGGGCAGTTTCGCCTGTCTCACAATTCCGAAGCAATCAAGGAGTTTATGCATGACCTTCCCATTCGCAAGATTCCAGGAATTGGCCGAGTCAGTGAGCGCTTATTGGACTCTATTGGGGTGAAGGTTCGTTGCGTCTTGCCTTGTACTCGCTCATTCTCCACATTCGTCGCATATTCAGACATGCGGAGACGTCTACAAGTGTCGTGGCATATTATCACTACTGGATAAACAGTTCGGCTTGCGCTCAATGCTTCGAATACACTTGGGCATCGGGTCCAATGTTGTCCAGCCATGGGCGCGGGAAGAGAGGAAGAGTATCGGATCAGAGAGGTCTATCGCCCCCATGTATATAATGATATTCTCTAACGCCCAAATAGGACATTCAGGGCCACTTCGGACAAAGAACAGATCTTGCAAAAGCTCGAGGACATAGCAGGCGAGCTGGAAGAGGACATGGAAAGTGGAGGGTGGACCGGCCGGACTATCACTTTGAAGTACAAGCTCGATACGTACGAGGTGTTCTCACGAGCCAAATCATTCAATCGCTGGATCAAAACGAAGGCAGAGCTCTTCGAGGCCGGCAAGGAGCTCCTTCAACCCGAATGGCCGCTTCGCATTCGTCTTATCGGACTGCGCGTCACGAAGCTCAAGGACCTCCGGAAGAAAGAGGAAGGTATCATAAAGGTACGGCGGGTGTTCACCTAGGCTTTACGATCGCTGTTCCAGCACATGGCCGTACTGGGCTAATACTGGGCTAACACACATCTCGTAGTTCTTTGAGCCCCTTTCCGACTCTCCACATTCTCCATCCAAAAAAGCTCGCGCCTACGACAGCGACGATGGTCACGACTCAGGTATCGAGTTCATAGAGCTCGACTCAGCAGAAGACGAGCCAAACCACATCGCCTCTTGGGACGAAGGCGAAGACGAGCCCCCACCCGACGAGCCTCGCGCTTCAGCGAGCGGACATCATCGTCCACCGCCACCGCCACCGCCGCCGGCATTCGCGCCTCCCGCGCTAGAAACGAAAAGCCCTTCATCCCTTCTTGCACCGAGTCCGTCGAAATCGTCAGAAATACGCGGCATAGCGCAGCCACGCTCCACGAGAGCGCCCGTTTCCATCTCGGAACGGCAGGATGCGAGCTCTCGGAAGCCGCGAGGCGACCCGTCCGGTCAGCATGTGCAACACGACGCCGGACGCACGGCGCCCAAACTACCGCCAGACGGCGCTGGGACGCAAAACGAATCGACGACGATAGGGACGACGTCCGCCGCCGCCGCGGGCGAGTGTCCGCTGTGTACACGATCGTTTGCTGACAACGATGAGCTCAATGCCCATGTCGATTGGTGCTTGAGCCGAGAGGCCATCCGTTCTGCGCAGGTCGAGGGCGACGGGAGAGAGCGGAGGAAGAAGCCCACGGTAGATAGTGTCCAACGTCCCAAAGAGTGGTGGAAGGGAGGACCTGGGGAAGGCACAGCTCGAAGTCGAAAGCCAAAGCGACGGAAATTGGAGGGGTGATGATGATCCGCTTTTACGCTCGCAAGGCACGTACGCGCACTCACGGTCATGTTCACGGTAACGATGTGTATCCGGTCGTATACAATTAGCACATGTACATTGTCCCACTCCTGCCTGTGACGACTATCTCTGTTCCAACAACATTTGCCCTGTCTACTATAATCAAGCATGTAAAAATCGAATAGCACTGAGCAACAAAGCCGAACAAAGTCCACGTGGAGACCCTACGTCATGCGCTCCCCTCAGCCCACCTCACCGACTTTGTTGGTCTTGGATCTCGCGGAATATTTTGACTCTCCTGGTATCCATGTACTGGTGGTGCGGGCGTAGTAAGCTCCTCACCTTCGCCCTCATTCCCATCCTCGTCGTCATCTTCGTCTGCATCGCCGACGCCGAACAACTCCTCTCGCTCGTCCCAAACGTCTGCTAGCGCCAAGCTTGAAGAGCGCGCGCGTCCATTGCCCCTCTTGTTGTTGTTGTTGTTGTTGATCTGCGGGAACAGCGCGGACGGTGGCGTATCGGGCTTGTTGTATAACGGGAGCAGTTGCGTACCGGATTCATCCTCCTCAGAGTCGAGAGCGAGGGACGAGTTGGACCCTGAAAGGGGACGATACAGCCTCGAGATCTGCCGCGGGAGGTTTGTCGAGATGGATGATGTTAGCTTCGACCTAGCGGTGGGAGGATGAGCTGGTACAGTACCTCCCGTCTTCGGCGGTAATACTTCTCAAGGTGATAGGCGACGTATAAACCGATACTCGAACCCAAGAGATTTGCCTTCTCGGACGCTGTGAACAACATATGTGACAATGAGAGACCAAAAACGCACGACGATGTCGCCGAACTGGAAGGTCTTGTGCTGGGCAGATATTATACGCATCAGGAAGACAAGTGAAAGCGAAGGAGACAGACGTACAGGAAGTAGGGATTGTATGAATTCGCTCATGATACCACCGAGGAAGAAACAGACGAAGGTGGTGAGCATCAATGGGCAGTGGCGCCAGAACCATATTCGTCGGAATTCCCTTTAGAGTACGTGAGTTCGTCATGCATCAATATAACGGAGGTATGTAGTAGAGCACAGCTCACTCCTCTACATCAAAAATAAAATAAAAGATTCCGGTCGCGATTCCCAGGCAGAAAAAGTGCAATAGTTTATCGTTTAGTGGGAGCGCGTGGGCAACGTTTGTGAGGCCGAGGAACGCGAGCGTGAGCATGATGAGGACCGTAAACGCGACGAACCACTATTAAGGGAGAGATAGTGACATCTTTGGTAAGATAGGCAGCCAACAGGTGACCCGGCAAGTAAGGCTTACTGGTCGGATGCGTAAGGGGAGGTCGTACTTCGGAAGCTTGAGGTTGTACGAACGCATGATGGCCTTGAAGGCCCGACGGCCATAGCGGCGAGCATCACTCATTAGGTGTGGCGTCCGGTTCGTGTCGTTGACAGGAAGAGCGTTTTGTGTACTTGAAGAAGGGAGGAGAAAAAGCGGTGTTCCCTGTCGTGGGCTTGTCGTGATATTGGCGCTCGTGCCGCCAATCGGCAGAGTGTGGAGACGAAACCGGAGAGCGGAGTCTCAGCACGCTCGTACTGTATCACGTGCTGCACAGTCGCCATGCAGCCACTGCAGCAGCAGTACAGTAGTATCATTCATTGATGGTTTCTTCGACCTTGCTGTGTCTAGTTCATATCTTGTAACTTTAAAGATCGTTCAATTTATTCCATAATACAATCTGTTCTCTTCAATGTTTTCGTCCGACGTCTCTGAGTCGAATTCAGCGGGCTCGAACGATATTGTCTTCTCCAGATCTCTTGCAGCCTATCTCATCGTCACTTTGTCGTCGTCTTGCCTTCTGGATGGGAGGGATCAGTGGGGCATCCCACCCTTGTTCATTAATAACAATGTTCTCTCACAAAATGCGACAATTTCACTGTACCGTTCGGCTGCAACTGGCGCCCATTCCTCCCAGGAGTGTTCCGTCCGTCCAATTGCCTCGTGTCTGCGTGCGAAAATTAGATGCATGAGGCAGTGTCCTTGCCCGCCTCTATCTTGCCATTGTTTCCTCACAGTGAACCAACGTCCTTCCCCCCTGAAGGCCGCATTGATCACCTTATCGCGATATGGCTGACCAGTTAGGGTCCACCCATTTTCGTGACCTCTTCGAGTCTGCCCTGCAGGTTTACGAAAAGAAGGCCGGCATCACATTAGCCGAACACCCACTTGCCATTCAACTCCAGAGTTGTGAATCCGTCGAGTCCATTACCACTGTTCTGCAAGGCCAAGCACAAACCTTTAACGAAACCCGAGGAAATGATCGAGTTATGAAATCAATAAAAAGTACTGTATCGATTTTAACAAGACTTTCTGCTGCTGCCTCTCTGGCTGTTGGCATCGGCCTGGTGCGTTACTGGACGCTGATAGCGCGCGCCTCATCGCTGACAGTTTCTACAGCCATTCCCACCTGTCAAAGCAATACACGCTGGTCTTGCCATCCTACTTGCTGTATGTGTCATTCTTCAATACATATATGACATCCTTGTGACACCCAAGCGAACTAGGCGGCCAAGGGCGTGATGGACAGCTATGATGCACTCGTCGACTTGCTCGAGTCGATTGAACATTTCCTTGGTCGTCTCGATATATATATCCATGTCCCTTCTTCTCCAGCAATGGATGAGATGATGGTCAAGATCATCGTCGAATTGATCTCCACTCTCGCGGTCGCGACAAGGGAGCTCAAGCAGGGACGAACAAGTAAGTCGATACTTTTTGGAGCTCTTGCCTTTATTAAGTGCATCGCAGTCAAATTTGTAAAGAAAGTTTTCGGAGAGAAAGACGTAGAGGCGGTCCTTCACAGGTTGGACCGACTGACTCATGATGAGGCTCGAGCTACGGCAGCTCAGACTCTAGAGGTTGTCCACGGCCTCGTTCAGGGTATGAGGGTTGTCATTGACGGTATTCAAGGTACGCAAACGCACTTGGATTGTAATCTGTCTTCTCTCGAATAAGCTCCCTTTTAGACGGCAAAGTATCCCTTGGCGGTGTCCGGGAATCCCTCGGTACGTCTCCTAGCGACAACAAGTTATCTGCGTGTCTGATAGAGCGCCAGAAATCCTACATCAAGTTGCGAGTGACGT
Source organism: Russula virescens (assembly GCA_003316435.1). Classification (NCBI taxonomy): domain Eukaryota; kingdom Fungi; phylum Basidiomycota; class Agaricomycetes; order Russulales; family Russulaceae; genus Russula; species Russula virescens. The sequence continues at coordinate 23,656 of QFEY01001995.1, read as the reverse complement.
GCACATGCTTAAACGTCAGTCATACCATGACGTTACCCTTGCCGCCTAGAATGACGATGGTTGCCTTGCAGGTGACAGACTGCAACAAGATCTTCACCGCTGGCTCTCTCCCCCAGATCCATGGAAGAATCACAACATTGCCCGGGAGTCTCACCACGAAGGGACCGCAGCGTGGTTCATTCATGGCAACACCTTCTCAGAATGGAAATCATCCAAAGAGAGGTCCCTCCTATGGGTTCATGGGAAACGTCAGTCGCCGCCAGGGCTTTACTTTCTCACAAAGACTAATGGATTTTCCCCTTCCGTAGCCGGATCTGGGAAGAGTGTGCTTTGGTAACTTGACCTGTTAGTATCTTGCCGTTGAGTACTTACTGTTCTGGCCAGTTCTACAATCATCGAAGAGATCGACGCCATGCGTAAATCTGGGCTCGCATCACTTGCCATGTACTATTACGACTTTAGAGAAGATCAAAAGAAGGACCGCCGCGGGCTTCTCTCTTCTGTGCTGGCTCAGCTTTGCCACCAATCCGATTCCTACTATGATATCCTTTCCAAATTCTATCTAGAACACAACAACGGTACTCGACAACCCAGCGATGACGCACTTTTCCGTTGTTTGAAGGACATACTGCAACTCCCACGACAGGCGCCGATCTTCCTGATCGTGGATGGCCTGGACGAATGTCCAAACACTTCATCTCTATCGTCCCCGCGCGAGAAGGTCCTAAGGCTGTTGGATGACCTTATCGAGTCAGAACACCCGAACTTGCGGATATGCGTAACCAGTCGTCCCGAGGCTGACATCAAGATTCTCCTTGAGCCCAAGTCTTTTCGTTCTGTTTCGTTACATGACGAGTGTGGACAAAATGAGGATATTAAGAACTATATCGAGTGGGTCACTGGAACGAATAAGAACATGCAAAGGTGGACAGCGGAGCACAAGCAACTTGTTGTTGATGTCCTGACAGAAAGAGCGGATGGAATGTAAGGACTCAATAGCTTGTTTCATTTCTAGTCTCATCCATACCTCTCATAGGTTCCGCTGGGTGTTTTGCCAGCTGGATTACCTTGGCAGATGCCTCCCGGGACGTATCCAACATGCTGTGGAGGAATTACCTGATACACTGGATGTGACATATGAACGCACCTTGCAGGATATCATTGACACAAACTGGCAATTCGCCCGACGGTTATTCCAATGTGTTGCGGTTGCTTCCCGGCCACTCCGAGTCGAGGAACTGGCGGAGTTTCTCGCATTCGATTTCTCGGCGGGGCCGATTCCGAAATTTCGCGAGGGTTGGCGCCTGGAGGACCCATTCGAGGCAGTTCTGTCTACATGCGCCACCCTTGTTGCCATTGTCAATGTTGACGATTCCAAAGTCGTACAGTTTGCGCATTTCTCGGTCAAGGAATTCTTGACGTCTGACCGATTTGCCGAGAAGCATGACAATATTTCCCGGCGTTACCATGTTTCAATGATACCTGCTCACACCATCGTCGCTCAAGCATGCCTAGGGATTTTACTTCACTTGGACAAGGACATCACGAGAGACAGCTTGGGGAAGTTCCTTCTGGCCGAATACGCTGCCGAGCACTGGTTTGAGCATGCCCGATTCGAGGGTGTATCAGAATATGCGGAAGAAGGGATGAAACAACTGTTTGACACGAGCAAACCACATTTTACCATCTGGCTCTGGATATTCGACCCAATTGGGTATCGAGGACGACCGCACAGGCCGTCATTACCCTGCGCAACTCCCTTACATTATGCTGCTATTTGTGGCTTATACACAATGGCGAAGTTCTTGACCACTCAGCACCCAGATCATGTACATTCTCGTGTAATCGGTGATAAGTCAACTCCTTTGCATCTAGCTTCAAGGCAGGGACATTTGGCAGTCGCACGGGGCCTGGTCGACCACGGCGCCGATATGACAGCACGCGACGGGAATGGATGGATTCCACTGCATGAGGCGTCGGGATATGGTCATTTCGATCTTGTACGGTTCTTCGTCGAGCGCGGGGTCAATGTGAGGACCCGAAACGACTCAAGGTCGACGCCACTACATCGGGCATCTTATGGTGGCTACTTGGATATCGCACGTTTCCTCATCGAGCACGGTGCCGATGCGATGGCCCGGAACGAGTACGGGAAGACTTCTCTACATGAGATGTCGGACAATGGTAACTTGGATCTCGCATGGCTCCTCGTCGAGCATGGTGCCGACGTGATGACCCGGGACAAAAATGGGGAGACGCCACTGCATTCGGCGTCTCACAATGGTTACTTGGATCTAGCACGTTTCCTCATCGAGCACGGCGCCGACGCAACAGCCCGGACGAAGAGTGGGATGACTCCGCTGCATAACGCATCGCATTCATGGCGGGAAAACGTGGATCTCGCTCGGCTTCTTGTCGAACACGGTGCCGACACGACGGCCCGGGATCAAGACGGTCGTACTCCGCTGCATCTGGTGTCGTACGAAGGTAACTTGAATCTCGCAAGGTTCCTTGTCCAGCATGGTGCCAATGCGACAGCCCGGAACAACATCGGGGAGACTCCGCTGCACAAGGCGTCGTCCTATGGACACTTTGATCTGGTACAGTTACTCATCGAGCAGGGCGCCGACATAATGACTCAGGCAAAGGACGGGTCGACTCTGCTGCACCAGGTGTCGTACAATGGTCACTTGAATATCGCACGGTTCCTTGTCGAACACGGCGCCGTCGTGACAGCCCGGAGCAAGAACGGGGATACGCCGCTGAGCTGGGCGTCATGCTATGGACACTTTGATCTAGCACGGTTTCTCATCGAGCACGGCGCCGACGTGACAGCCCCGAACAAGGATGGGAGGACTCCTCTGCATGGGGCGTCACGATGTGGTTCCTTGGATCTCGTGCGGTTACTCGTTGACCACGGTGCCGATACGACAGCCCAGGACAAGGAGGGGTCGACACCACTGCATGGGACATCGTACTTGGAAATAGCACGATTTCTTGTCGAGCACGGCGCCGACGCGACAGCCCAGGACAAGAACGAGACGACAGCGGTATCTCGGGCATTGCTCAGGGGCCGTTTGGATCTCGCACGGTTCTTTATTGATCGTGGTGCCGACCCAACAGCCCGGAATAAGGATGGGGAGACTCTGCTTCATTGCGTGTCGGAAACACATAGGCAATATATGCATCTCGCACAGCTCCTTATTGACAATGGGGCCGACGTGACAGCTCGGACCAAGGATGGGGAAACGCCACTGCATCGGGCATCGAAGAATGGTTTCTTGGATCTCACGCGGTTGCTTGTCGACCACGGTGCTGATACGACGATACAGAACAAGGATGGGGAGACTCCGATGTATCAGGCATCGCAAAATGGACACTTGGATATCACACGATTCCTCGTCGAGCGCTATGGCGCCGACATAACAGCCAAGAATAAAGACGGGGAGACACAGCTGCATAAGGTGTCGGCCAGTGGTTACTTGGATCTCGCACGTTTCCTCGTCGAGCATGGCGCCGACCCGCGAGCCCAGAACAAAAACGACCAGACTCCACTCCATTGGGCGTCGCTCAATAATCACGTAGACCTTGTATGGTTCCTCGTCGAGCAAGGTGCCGACCCGACAGCCCAGAACAAGGACAGAGAGACTCCGCTTCATCTGGCAGCGGTCAATGGTCATTTAGATCTCGCACAATTCCTCGTCGATCACGGCGCCGATGCGACAGTCCGGGACAAGAACGGGGAGACACCGTTGTTTCGGGTATCGCTTAATGGCTACGTGGATCTCGCACAGTTCCACATCGAGCATGGCGCCAACGCGACATCCCAGAACAAGGATGGGGAGACTCCGTTGCATCGGGTGTCGCAACATGGTCATTTAGATCTCGCACAGCTCCTTGTTGAGCATGGCGCCAACGTGACAGCCAGGGACAAGCGTGGATCGACTCCGCTGCATCGGGCATCGCAAAATGGTGATGTAGATCTTGCACTGTTCCTTCTGGAGCACAGCGCGGACGCGACAGCCAGGGACAAGAGCGGTTCGACCCCACTGCATCAGGCATCACGAGAAGGCCATGTAGATCTCGCACAGATCCTCGTGGAGCATGGCGCGGACGTGACAGCTCCAGACAAGCACGGGACGACTCCGCTGCATTGGGCATCGCTCAAAGGCCATTTGGATCTCGCACAGTTCCTTGTTGAGCATGGTGCCATTGCAACGGCGCAGGACAAGCATGGATCGACTCCTCTACATCGGGTGGCATTCAACAGACATGACGATCTCGCATACTTCCTGGTTGATCTCGGTGCCGACGTTGCAGCCCAGAACAAACATGGGTCAACCCCACTACATCTGGCTTCTCTAATTGGTCGTATCGGTCTCGCACAGCTTCTTGTCGAGCATGGTGCTGATGTGACAGCCCAAGATAAGCATGGGTCAACTCCGCTGCATCTGGTGTCGCGCACAGGTCATGTAGATTTCGCAGAGTTCCTGATCGAACATGGTGCCAACTTGACTGCGAAGGATAAGGATGGGTCGACACCGCTGGATCGAGCATCTCGCAATGGTCGTGAGGACCTCGCACACTTCCTCGCTCAGCAAGGCGCCAATACTGCACCCTCAAATATTTAGGAGCCCACATGCACGACAACACGAATCAGATCATATCACATCAGAGACACTGTTCTACGGTATAGCATCATCATTTTGAATAGCGAACTTTTTCTCATGTGCCCATTTCTCGCCAATTCCGCAGACGACTGCACTCTGGGCGTAACTCCTTGCGAAACAAGAGACCTTGAGCTTCCAGAAGACTTCAATTGGAACCTCCAAGCTGCCTTGGGCAATTGGCACTAGCCGCCGGGTCTGTCTGGATATCGGAGTCTTGGGGGAAAAGGACTTGAGATTGGTTACAGCAAGCATCGTACTATATATACATTTTCTTCTATAGCTAGTCTGTAACCATGTGCTAAAGAGTAGTAAGGACGTTGCTACATTGGTACAATTGCAACGTCCACACGCTCAAGCTTGATGGACCTGCCGGCCCGGCTGTCATGACGCATCGTGCGGTTGCCATCTCAACAATTTCCGCCTGTCCTGTCTCAAAGTCATCTTCCATGGTAATATGTTCTGATCTGGTATGTTACGATCCTTATTCGCCAGTCCGTTGCCCGATACAAGTCGGTACTTTGATGTTAGTTGAGTAAGCGAACGCTTGTTGGGGTTGGACCAATTAGAGTGAAGATTTATTGCCTCTTCTTATCGCACCCCGTTTTTCACTGATTGTACGTATTAGGTATGTATAGGTTTGCAGAGATCCAAGCGGCCTAGTTGCGAGCACGTAGCAGGCTTGTGTACCATAACCCTCGGTGTGGACGTTGTGGGTGAAGTAATAAATAAATCTTCACAAGCTACTTAGTGAATAGCAGGCAGCACATGAAGGAGAAAGGTTATGAGATCAAAGCCAGTGGTGAGATAGATGCATCCAATTGCAAGTGGCTGTGACTCGAGCAGGATGAGAACACACACTTACACATGGCAACTAATATTGTCCATTTGTGGGCGCGGGGAAGTGAAGAAAATGAATGAAAGATTAGAGAGATCTCCGGCACCTACGTACATGGTAACTTCATTTAACACCGACTTGCGACCATATAACATTCAGACCACTTCAGACAAAGAGAACACCAGAATTTTGACCGTCACGCTGAAGGACAAGCCCAATATGTGCAAAGTGTTCACCCGACCCAAAGCGTTCATTGCCGGGTCCTCAGCTGAATCAAAATGATGAAAGCTGTGGTTCACGAGACCTGGAAGGAACTCCGAATCCTTCAATTCGAATCATCGAATGGCCACCTCCACCTTCGCCTCATCTGGTTCTGCATCACGAAGCTCAAAGTTCACCGAAGAATGGGGATCATATTTTGATTGTTATAAAAGGTATGGCATTCCTCTCGCGACTGCTATTCTAGAACATGCGTAGCTGACATGCGCCTCTCGTGTTTCTTCGAGATGCTTCCTGACTTTCCGCATTGTCCATCTAAGAGAGGTCTTGCATGCGACGGTGACGTTGGTCACGACCAGGCATCGAGTTCATACTAGTAGAACCCGATCCAGAAGACGATTTTCTCGACGCCAACCGCCTCCCACGAAGCATGCACTTCGAGGAACGGTCATCGTCCACTGCGAGAAGCTTTCTCGCCTCCTGCGTTAGAAATCAAACCTCGTCATCCGTAGCATCATGTGATCTCGTCAAACCTTCTGACACAGACAACGTGCCGTCGAAAGTCCATTGTACGCGCAGTTGTAGTTCACGGTCATAATCGGGCTTAGTGCCTGAATTGATTTGTGTCTGAGTAAAGAGGCCATCAGCTCGTATGAGGTCGAAGGTGACAGGAGAGAGCAGAAAGGACAAGAGGTTTGTGCGTGACATCCGGAAGAGTGGTGGAAAGGACCCGTGGTGGGCACAGCCTTGGATTGAACTTCTAAAAGACGGGAATTTAGAAGGGTCATCGACGATGTCCCGTTGGCATATGCCAGTAGGAGTAGAAAAGATCACGCTAAGACGCACATGACGCTCACCCCTCGGCTGACCTCCGGAATTTGTAAATCTCGCATTTCTCAAAAGTCTTTTGCGCTTCCTGGCGAAATGGTTGTAAAGTACATACCTAGCCATCATCCACATTCCGCCCTCGTCGTCAACTTTGTCATGGCCGGCATGGCCGACGCCGAATAACTCCTCTTGCTCGTCCCAGCCGTGTGCCAATGCCAAGCCCCAAGCATACGCATGCGCACTTTGTCCTCCTGGTTGTTGCCGCTCTGTGGGAACAGGACCCATGGTGGCACATCAGGTCTGTCGTACAATAAGACCAGATGTACACCTATCTCGACCTCGTCAAAGTCGACAGCGAGTAATTTGTTGGACCCAGAAAAGGGACGATATAGCCTCGAGGCCCACCGCGGGAAGTTTTCGAGATGGATTATGGCGGCTTCGACCGGGTATGGGGGAAAAGGAATGAGTCAGTAGGTACCTCCCTTCTTGGTTGGTAGGACTAGTACTTCTCGAGGTGATAAGCGATGGGAAAACCTATCCTAGACTCTAGGAGACCTTCTCGTATACTGCTAATAACACAACGAATATAGAGAAACGAAGAACACACGATAATGTCACCGAACTGGAACGTCTTGTATTGGGAAGGAATTATACATCAGGAAGACGAATGTCAGAAAATGGGATAGACATACAGGAAGCCGCGATCGTAGGGATTTGCTCATGATACCGCCGAGGTAGAAAAACATAAAGATGGTGAACAATGGCACTGGGACCATACTCGTCGGTATTCCCTTTAGAGTACGTGAGTTCGTCATGCATCAAAGTTCCTAGGCAGAAAATGCTCAAAATTTTGTCGTCTAGTGTGAGGACCACAAACGGGATAAATCATTGTTAAGTGGGGAAAGTGACACCTGTTGGTCAGAGAGTCAGCCAACGGGGTTGAGGTAAGTAAGGCTCACCTGTCGGATGCGTAAGGGGAGATTGTATCATACTGACAGGAAGTGTGTTTTGTGTGTGCCCGTGAGGCGCGCAGAGAATCGGCAGAAACCGAGAGCGGAGTCTCACGCAGAATATAAATGGGTTCACCAAGCAATTGTGAAAGTGACAACGGACCACATAGTAACCGTTCATTTATGGCTTCTTCGACATTGCTGTGTCGAGTCCGTGTGTGTTAACTTTAAACATTATTTATCCCATCGAAATACAATCTTTGTCTTCATAGTTTTCGTCCGACGTCTTCGAGTCCAATTCAGCCGCTCAAACGATCTAGATCTTTGCAGCCCCAGCCCTTCTCATCACGTCGTCGTCTAGCCTTCTGGATGAGCGGCATCCCACCCTCGCTCTATAACAATGCCCCATAATCTCTCACTAAACGCCACGCTCTTAGCGCACCTCTCAGCCACAACTGGCGCCCAATCCATCCCGGAGTGTTCCGTCCAATCACCAATCAATCACCTCGTGTCTGCGTGCGAAAATTAAATACATGAGGCAGTGTCCTTGGTGTCCTTGCCCCGATTCTCCACCTACCACATCCCATTATCTTACCATCGTTTCCTTAAAGTGAACCAACTTCCTTCGCTTTTAAAGGCAGCATTTCTTCCTTTTCATATGGCCGACCAGTCTGGACCCACCCGTTTTCGTGACCTCTTCGAGTCTGCCCTGCAGGTTTATGAAAAGAAGGCGGGTGTCACATTGGCCGATCATCCACTCGCCGTGGAACTCCAGAGTTGTGAATCCATTGAGTCCATTACCACTGTTTTGCAAGGCCAAGCACAGGCCTTTAACGCATACCGAGGAAATGATCGAGTTATGAAATCGATAAAGAGTACTGTATCGATTTTAACAAGACTTTCTGCCACTGCCTCCCTGGCTGTTGGCATCGGCCTCGTATGTCACCAGACGCCGATAGTGTGCGCCTCACCGTTGATCGTTTATACAGCCATTCCCACCTGTCAATGCAATACACGCTGGTCTTGCCATCCTACTTGCTGTATGTGCCATTCTTCAGTACATATGTGGTATTCTTGTGACATCAAAACGAACTAGGCGGCAAAGGGTGTGATAGACAGCTATGATGCACTCGTCGACTTGCTCGAGTCGATTGAACATTTCCTCGGTCGCCTTGATATATATACACAGATCCCTTCTTCGCCGGCAATGGACGAGATGATGGTCAAGATCATCGTCGAGTTGATCTCCACTCTTGCCGTCGCGACCAGGGAGCTCAAGCAGGGACGAACAAGTAAGTCGATTGTTTTTGGAGCTCCTGCCCTTATTTAGTACATCGCAGTCAAATTTGTAAAGAAAGTTTTCGGAGAGAAAGACGTCGAGGCGGTCCTTCACAGGTTGGACCGACTGACTCATGATGAGGCTCGAGCTACGGCTGCTCAGACTCTCGAGGTTGTCCACGGCCTCGTTCAGGGTATGAGGGTCGTCATTGACGGTATTCAAGGTAAGCAAACGCACTTGGATTGTAATCTGTCTTCTCTTGAATATCTTCTCTTCTAGACGGCAAAGTATCCCTTGGTGGTGTCCGGGAATCCCTCGGTACGTCTCCTAGCCACAACAAGGTATCTGCGTGTCTGATGGAGGGCCAGAAATCCTGCATCAAGTTGCGAGCGACATGCACATGCTTAAACGTCAGTCATACCATGACGTTACCCTTGCCGCTTAGAATGACGACATTTGCCTTGCAGGTGACAGACTACAACAAGATCTTCACCGCTGGCTCTCTCCCCCAGATCCATGGAAGAATCATAACATTGCCCGGGAGTCTCACCACGAAGGGACCGCAGCGTGGTTCGTTCATGGCAACACCTTCTCAGAATGGAAATCATCCAGACCGAAGTCCCTTCTATGGATTCATGGGAAACGTCAGTCACCGCCAGGGCTTTACTTTCTCACAAAGACTGATGGATTTTCCCCTTTCCGTAGCGGGATCTGGGAAGAGTGTGCTTTGGTAAGTTAACCTGTTAATACCCTGCCTTTGAGGACTTAGAGTCTCGGTCAGTTCTACAATAATTGAAGAGATCGACGTCATGCGTAAATCTGGGCTCGCATCACTTGCCATGTTCTATTACGACTTTAGGGAAGATCAGAAGAAGGACCGCCGCGGGCTTCTCTCTTCTGTGCTGGCTCAGCTTTGTCACCAATCCGATTCCTACTATGACATCCTTTCCAAATTCTATCTGGAACACAACAATGGTACTCGACAACCCAGCGATGACTCACTTTTCCGTTGTTTGAAGGACATACTGCAACGCCCACGACAAGCGCCAATCTTCCTAATCGTGGATGGCCTGGACGAATGCCCAAATACGTCATCTCTATCGTCCCCCCGCCGGAAGGTCCTAAGGCTTTTGGATGACCTTATCGACTTACAATACCCGAACTTGCGGATATGCGTAACCAGCCGTCCCGAGGCTGACATCAAGATTGTCCTTGAGCCCAAGTCTTTTTGTTCCGTTTCGTTACACGAAGAGACTGGACAAAAAGAGGACATCAAGAACTATATCGAGTGGGTCGTTAGAACGGATGAAAATATGCAAAGGTGGAAAGCGGAACACAAGCAACTTGTTGTTGATGTCCTGACAGATAGAGCGGATGGGATGTAAGGGATCAATAGCTTGTTTCTTTTCTAGTCTCATCCATACCTCTCATAGGTTCCGCTGGGTGTTTTGTCAACTCGATTATCTTGGCAGATGCCTCCCGGGACGTATCCAGCATGCTCTGAAGGAATTACCTGATACACTGGATGTGACATATGAACGCACCTTGCGGGATATCGTTGACACAAATTGGGAATTCGCCCGACGGTTATTCCAATGTGTTGCGGTTGCTTCCCGGCCACTTCGAGTCGAGGAACTGGCGGAGTTTCTCGCATTTGATTTCTCGGCGGGACCGATTCCGAAATTTCGCGAAGGTTGGCGCCTGGAGGACCCATTCGATGCGGTTCTGTCTACATGCGCAACCCTTCTTGTAGTTGTCAATGCCAAAGATTCCCAAGTCGTACAGTTTGCGCATTTCTCGGTCAAGGAATTCTTGACGTCTGACCGATTTGCCGAGAAGCATGACACCATTTCCTGGCGTTACCATGTTTCGATGATACCTGCTCACACAGTCGTCGCTCAAGCATGCCTGGGGATTTTGCTTCACTTGGACAAGGACATCACGAGAGACGGTTTGGCGAAGTTCGTTCTGGCCGAATACGCTGCCTCGCACTGGTTTGAGCATGCCCGTGTCGAGGGTGTATCAGAATATGCGGAAGAAGGAATGAAACGGCTGTTTGACGTGAGCAGACCACACTTTACAGTCTGGCTCTGGATAGCCGAACCAATTTGGCGACGAGCAACGCAGAGGCCGACATTACCCCTTGCCACGCCCTTACATTATGCTGCCTTTTGTGGCTTGCACACATTGGTGAATTTCTTGGCCACTCAGAACCCAAAGCATGTGCATTCTCGTGCCATTCTCGTCCATGATAAGTCAACACCTTTACATCTAGCTTCAAGGCAGGGACATTTGGCAGTCTCGCGCGTTCTGGTCGAGCACGGCGCCGATGTGACAGCACGCAATGGGAACGGAGAGATTCCACTGCATGAGGCGTCGCAATATGGCTGTTTCGATCTCGTACGGTTCTTCGTCGAGCACGGGACCAATGTGAGAACCCGGGGCCAGGATGGGTCCACTCCGCTGCATCGGGCATCCAACGGTGGTGACTTGGATATCGCTCGGTTCCTCATCGGGCATGGCGCCAATGCGATGGCCCGGAACAGGTACGGGGAGACTTCATTGCATCAGGTGTCGGGCGACGGTAACTTGGATCTTGCACGGCTCCTCGTCGAACACGGCGCCGACGTGATGGCCCGGACCAAGTACGGGGTGACGCCACTGCATTGCGCGTCTGACAAAGGTTACTTGGATCTAGCACGTTTCCTCATCGAGCACGGCGCCGACGCAACAGCCCGGATGAAGAACGGGGATACTCTACTACATATCGCATCGAATTCACTCCGGGAAAACGTGAACGTCGCTCGGCTCCTTGTTAAAAATGGCGCCAACACGACAGCCCGGAATAGGAACGGTGATGCTCCGCTACATTGGGCGTCGTTCCGAGGTTACTTTGACCTTGTAAGGTTCCTTGTCCAGCATGGTGCTGATGTGACAGCCCGGAACAAGAACGGGGAGACTCCGCTGCACATGGCATCGTACACTGGTCACTTTGATCTCGCACAGTTCCTCCTCGACCAGGGTGCCGTCATGACGACCCAGACAAAGGACGGGTCGACTCTGCTGCATGGGGTGTCGATCAGTGGTCACGTGAGTTTCGCGCGGTTCCTTGTCGAACATGGCGCCGTCGTGACAGCCCGGAATAAGAATGGGGATACGCCGCTGCGTCGGGCGTCGTACAATGGTCACTTGGGTCTTGCACGGTTTCTCATTGAACACGGTGCCGACGCGACGGCTCAGGACAAGGATGGGACGACACCGTTACATGGGGCATCGCAAAACGGTTACACTGATCTTGCGCGGTTCCTCATTGATCATGGCGCCGATGTGACAGCCCGGGACAAGAGCGGGTGGACACCGCTACATTGGGCATCAGATAGTGGTTACTTCGATCTAGCACAGTCTCTTGTGGAGCACGGCGCCGACGCGGTAGCCCAGGACCAGAGTGAGACGACACCACTATATTATGCATCGCTTAGGGGTCATTTGGATCTCGCACGGTTCCTCGTTGGTCATGGCGCTGACCCAACAGCCCGGAACAAGGATGGGGAGACTCCACTTCATGGCGCGTCGCAATCATACTGGCGATATATGGATCTCGCGCAGTTCCTTGTCGTCAACGGGGCCGACGTGACAGCCCGGACCAAGGATGGGAAAACGCCGCTACATTGGGCGTCGTCCCATGGTTACTTGGATCTCGCACGGTTTCTCGTCGACCACGGTGCTGATACGACGACCCCGAACAAGGACGGGGAGACTCTGCTGCACCAGGCATCACAATATGGTTACTTGGATCTCACACAATTTCTCGTCCAGCATGGCGCCGACATAACAGTCAAGAATAAAGACGGGGAGACTCCGCTGCATAAGGTGTCGGCCAGTGGTTACTTGGATCTCGCATGTTTCCTCGTCGAACACGGCGCCGACCCTCGGGCCCAGAACAAAAACGAGGAGACTCCACTGCATTGGGCGTCGCTCAATAATCACGTGGATCTTGTATGGTTCCTCGTCGAGCAAGGCGCCGACCCGACAGCCCAGAACAAGGACAAAGAGACTCCGCTTCATCTGGCAGCGGTCAATGGCCATTTGGATCTCGCACGATTCCTCGTCGAGCATGGCGCCGATGCGACGGTCCGGGACAAGAACGGGGAGACACCGTTGTTTCGAGTATCGCTTAATGGTTACGTAGATCTCGCACAGTTCCACATCGAGCATGGCGCCGACGCAACATCCCGGAACAAGGATGGGGAGAGTCCGCTGCATCAGGCGTCGCAACATGGTCACTTGGATCTCGCACAGTTCCTTGTTGAGCACGGCGCGGACGTGACAGCCAGGGACAAACGTGGTTTGACGCCGCTGCATCGGGTGTCACAAAATGGCGATTTGGATCTTCCACGGTTCCTTGTTGAGCACGGCGCTGACGCGACAGCCAGGGACAAGAGCGATTCGACCCCACTACATCAGGCGTCGCGAGAAGGCCATGTAGATCTTGCACGGTTCCTCGTGGAGCATGACGCGGACGTGGCAGCCCCAGACAAGCACGGGACGACTCCGCTGCATTGGGCATCGCTCAATGGCCATTTAGGTCTCGCACAGTTCCTTGTTGAGCATGGCGCCGTCGCAACTACTCAGGACAAGCACGGATCGACTCCTCTACATCGGGCGGCAGTCAACGGACATGACGATCTCGCGTCCTTCCTGGTTGATCTCGGTGCCGACGTTGCAGCCCAGAACAAACATGGGTCGACTCCACTGCATCTGGCGTCGGTCATTGGTCATATCGATATCGCAGAGTTCCTTGTGGGGCATGGTGCTGATGTGACAGCTCAAGACAAGCATGGGTTAACTCCGCTGCATCTGGTATCACGCAAAGGTAATATGGATCTCGCAGAGTTCCTGATCGAACATGGTGCCAGTTTGACTGCGAGGGATAAGGATGGGTTGACACCGCTGGATCGAGCATCTCGCAGTGGTCGTGAGGACCTTGCACGCTTCCTCGCTAAGCAAGGTGCCAATACCACAGCTTTAAAGATTTAACAGCCCACATGCACGATAACACGAATCAGATCTTATCACGTCGGGGAAACTGTTCTACGGTATTGCATCATCATGTTGAATAGCGGATTGTTTCTCACATGCCAATTTCTCGCCAATTCCGCAGACGACGGCACTCGGAGCGTAACTCCTTGCGAACCAAGAGATTCGTCTAACCCTCCTCTCTTGTTCTCATAGCCGCGATTGAGGTCCCCGCACCTCAGCATATGAGAATTGTACCCTCTGTCCCTTGAACTTCCAGAAGACTTCAATTGGAAGCTCCAAGGTGCCTTGGGCAATTGCTGAGTCTGTCCGGATAGCCAGGTCTTGGGGAGAGGGACTTAAGATTGGTTACAGCAAGCATCATACATACTATATATATATATTCTTCTATTAATGCCGGTCTGTAATCATGTGCTCAAGTCAGGCCAAGAGTAGTAAGTCTAGGAAGAAGAGAGCGGGAGTGGGAACGCACGAGCGAGTCTAGGGAAAAGGGACTTGGATTTGCTAGTAGAGAGTATCGTACTATTTATGTACACTTCCCTAGTAATCTTATGCTCAAGGCAGGCTCAGAGTGGTAAGAATGTTGCTATAGTGGGAACGTCCATGGCGGCCACTGTGTACTTACTGTAAGTCTTCGCTCGGGCGCCAAGCTTGACGTGCGTGCGGTTGCTCCACCTCTAGCAGTACTACTGTAGTAAGGACGTTGCTACAATTAATGGGAATGTGTAAGTCGAGGTGTGGCTGGCCCAACTAAAGGACAAGCTCAATACGTACAAAGTGTTCACCCGAGCCAGATTGTTTATCGCTGGATCTGTAACTGGATCCAAATGGGATCCAAATGATGAAAGCTGTGGTCCACGAGGCCTGGAAGGAACACCGAGTCCTTCAACCCGAATCATCAAAGGGCCGCCTCCACCTTCGCCTCATCTGGTTCTGCATCACGAAGCTCAAAGTCCACTGAAGAACGAGCATGGTATTGTAATTCTTATAAAAGGTATGGCATTCCTCTCGCGACCGCTATTCAAATACATGGGTAGCTGCCATGCGCCTCTCATATTTCCTCGCGACACTTCCTGACGTTTTGCACTGAGAGGAGTCTTGCCTACGACGGTGACGTTGGTCAAGACCAGACGCCGAGTTCATTCTATTGAGATCCGATCCAGAAGACGACCTGAGCCACGACGCCTTGCTAAGCGAAGACCAACCGCCTCTCACCAAGCACGCGCTTCGACGAACGGTCGTTGTCCACCACCACGAATATTCTCGCCTCCGGTGTCAGAAATCAAACCACGTCATCCGTAGCATCATGGGATCTCATCAAACCTTCTGACACAACAGACAACGTGGCGCCGAGAGTCCACTGTACGCGCCGTAGTAGTTCATGGTCATAGTCAAGCTTGGTGCCCAAGTCAATGTGTCTAAGCGAAGAGGCCATCGGCTCCTTTCAGGTCGAAGGCAACAGGAGAGAGCAGAGAGGACTAGAGGTTTGTGGGTGACATCGCGAAGAGTGGTGGAAGGGAGCCGTGGTGGGCATGGCCTTGGATCGAACTCCGAAAAGACGGGAGTTCGAAAGGATGATGTCCTGTTGGCAAATGTATATAGGAGTTGAGACCAACAAATCTACGTTGAGTGCAAATGACGCTCACCCATCGGCTGACCTCCAGAATTTGTAGATTTTGTGCTTCTCGGGATATCCTGTTCTTCCTGACGACATGGTTGTGGAGGTGTATTACATACCCACTAGGCATCATCCTCATTCCTCTCTTCGTCGTCAATTTTGCCATAGTTGGCATGGCGATGCCGAATAACACCTCTTGCTCGTCCCAGACGTCTGCCAATGCCAAGCCAAGCATACGCGTGCGCACTTTGTCTTCCTGGTTGTTGCTGCTCTGTGGGAACAGAGCGCATGGTGGCACATCAGCTTTGTCGTGCAATGAGACCAGATGTACATGTATCTTGACCTCGTCAGAGTCGACAGCGAGGGATTAGTTGGGCCTAAAAGGGGGCTGATATAGCCTCGAGATCCACTGCGAGAAGTTTTCGAGATGGATCATGGCGGCTCCGACCGGGTAAGGGGGAAAAGGATGAGGCGATACGTACCTCCCTGCTTGGTTGGTACAGTAGTACTAGTACTTTTCGTTTCGTGATAGACAGTGTAAAAACTGATCCGAGACCCGAAGACCTTCTCGTATGCTGTTAATAATGCAAAGAATATAGAGAAACGAAGAACGCACGACAGTGTCACTGAACTGGAACGTCTTGTGTTGGGGAGACGTTATACGTCAGGAAGACGAATATCAGTGAATGGGATAGACACACAGGAAGCCGCGATAAGTAGGTATTTGTTCATGATATCGCCAAGGTAGGAAGACATAAAGATGGTGAACAACGGCACCGGAACCATACCGCGGAATTCCCTTTAGAGTACGTGGGTTCGTCATGCACCAAAATTTCTAGGCAGAAAAAGTTCAAAAGCTTGTCGTCTAGTGTGAGGACCACAAATGATTGTTAAGGGGGTAAAAGTGACATGTTAGTCAGCAACGGGGGTAAAAAGGCTCAGAGCTGTACATGTGTTTTGTGTGTGTTTGTTGGGCTCGCACAGCCAATCTGGTCATTACGAGTCTCAGCCCAATCTTAACCCTAAATATGGGTTCACAGGATTCACCATGCCAACGGGACTTTATAGATCGTTCAATTTATCCTATAATACAATCTTTTCTCTTAAAAGGTTTCGTCCGACGTCTTCGAGTCTGAGTCCAATTCAGCGGCTCGAACGATGCTGACACCCACAGCACTGTCACTTTGTCCCCTCTGGATGGGCGACATCTCACCCTCGCTCACTAATAACAATGTTCCATAATCTCTCACAAAACGCCGCAAGTTGCAACTGGCGCCTATTCCTTTCCGGAGTGTTCCGTCCGTCCAATCACTTCGTGCGAAAATTAAATACATGAGGCAGAGTGCCCTTGCGCTAACTCACTACCCACTACATCCCGCTATTGTCATCGTTTCCTCACAGTGAACCAACTCCCTCAGACATTCCCTCCTAAAGGCCCCATTACTTCCCTTTTCCCGAGATGGCCGACCGGTCAGAATCCACCTGTTTTCGTGGGCTCTTCGAGTCTGCCTTGCAGGCTTACGAAAAGAAGGCGGGCGTCACATTGGCCAAACACCCACTCGCCGTCCAACTCCAGAGCTGTGAATCCGTCGACTCCATTACCACTGTTCTGCAAAGCCAAGCACAAGCCTTTGACGAAAGCCGAGGAAATAACCGAGTTATGAAATCGATACAGAATACTGTGTCGATTCTAACAAGACTTTCTGCCACTGCCTCCCTGGCTGTTGGCATCGGCCTGGTGCGTTACTAGACGCTGATAGCGCGCGCCTCATCGCTGACGGTTTCTACAGCCATTCCCACCTGTCAAAGCAATACACGCTGGTCTTGCTATCCTTCTTGCTGTATGTGTCATTCTTCAGTACATATATGGTACCCTTGTAACACCCAAGCGAACTAGGCGGCCAAGGGTGTGATAGACAGCTATGATGTACTCGTCGACTTACTCGAGTCGATTGAACATGTCCTTGGTCGTCTCGATATATATACACAGATCCCTCGTTCGGCAGCAATGGACGAGATGATGGTCAAGATCATAGTCGAGTTGATCTCCACTCTCGCGGTCGCGACAAGGGAGCTCAAGCAGGGACGAACAAGTAAGTCGATTGTTTTTGGCGCTGTTGCCTTTATTTAGTGCATCGCAGTCAAATTTGTGAAGAAAGGTTTCGGAGAGAAGGACGTCGAGGCGGTTCTTCATAGGTTGGACCGGCTGACTCATGATGAGGCTCGAGCTACGGCAGCTCAGACTCTCGAGGTTGTCCACGGCCTCATTCGGGGTATGAAGGTGGTCATTGACGGTTTTCACGGTAAGCAAACGCACTTGGACTATAATCTGTCTTCTCTTGAACATCTTCTCGTCTATACAACAAAGAATCCCTTGGTGGTGTCCAGGATTCCCTCGGTACGGCCCCTAGCGACAACGAGTTATTTCCGTGTCTGATTGAGCGCCAGAAATCCTACATCAAGTTGCGAGTGACGTGCACATGCTTAAACGTCAGTCATACCCTGACCTTGCCGTTGCTGCCTAGAATGACGATGGTTGCCTTGCAGGTGACAGACTGCAACAAGATCTTCACCGTTGGCTCTCTCCCCCAGATCCATGGAAGAATCATAACATTGCCCGGGAGTCTCACCACGAAGGGACCGCAGCGTGGTTCATTCATGGCAACACCTTCTCAGAATGGAAATCATCCGAACAGAGGTCCCTTCTATGGATTCATGGGAAACGTCAGTCGCCGCCAGGGTTTCACTTTCTCACAAAGACTGATGGATTTTCCCCTCCCGTAGCGGGATCTGGGAAGAGTGTGCTTTGGTAAGTTAACCTTGTTATGTCCTGTCTTTGAGGACTTACAGTCTCTGCTAGTTCTACAATAATTGAAGAGATCGACATCATGCGTAAATCCGGGCTCGCATCACTCGCCATGTTTTATTATGACTTTAGGGAAGATCAGAAGAAGGACCGCCGTGGGCTTCTCTCTTCTGTGCTGGCCCAGCTTTGTCGCCAATCCAATTCCTACTATGATATCCTTTCCAAGTTATATCTGGAACACGACAATGGTACTCGACAACCCAGCGATGGCGCACTTCTCCGTTGTTTGAAGGACATAGTGCAACTCCCACGACAGGCGCCGATCTTTCTGATCGTGGACGGCTTGGACGAATGTCCAAACACCTCATCTCTATCTTCCCCACGCGGGAAGGTTCTAAGGCTCTTGGACGACCTTATCAACTTACAACAACCGGGCCTACACATATGCGTAACCAGCCGTCCCGAGGCTGACATCAAGACTGTCCTTGAGCCCGCGTCTTTTCGTTCCGTTTCGTTACATGACGAGAGTGGACAAAATGAGGATATCAAGAACTATATCGAGTGGGTCATTAGAACTAATGGGAACATGCGAAGGTGGACAGCGGAGCACAAGCAGCTTGTTGTTGATGTCCTGACAGACAGAGCGGATGGAATGTAAGGGGTCAATGTTTTGCTTCTTTTCTAGTCTCATCTGTACCTCTCTTAGGTTCCGCTGGGTGTTTTGTCAACTGGATTACCTTGGCAGATGCCTTCCGGGACGTATCCAGCATGCCCTGGAGGAATTACCTGATACGCTGGATGTGACATATGAGCGCACCTTGCGGGATATCGTTGACACAAATTGGGAATTCGCCCGACGGTTATTCCAATGTGTTGTGGTTGCTTCCCGGCCACTCCGAGTCGAGGAACTGGCAGAGTTTCTCGCATTTGATTTCTCGGTGGGACCGATTCCGAAATTTCGCGAAGGTTGGCGCCTGGAGGACCCATTGGAGGCAGTTCTATCTACATGCTCCACCCTTCTTGCTGTTGTCAATGTCCACAATTCCCAAGTCGTACAGTTTGCGCATTTCTCGGTCAAGGAATTCTTGACGTCTGACCGGTTTGCCGAGAAACACGACAATATTTCCCGGCGTCACCATGTTTCGACGATACCTGCACATGCCTTCGTCGCTCAAGCATGCCTTGGGATTTTACTTCACTTGGACAAGGACATCACGAGAGACAGCTTGGCAACGTTTCTTCTGGCCAGATACGCTGCCGAGCACTGGTTTGAGCATGCCCGTTTCGAGGGTGTATCAGAATATGCGGAAGAAGGGATGAAACAGCTGTTTGACACGAGCAAACCGCATTTTACTATCTGGCTCTGGATATCCGACCCGATTTGGAAACAATCAACGCTGCAAAGGCCATCATTGCCCCGCGCAGCGCCCTTACATTATGCTGCGTTTTGTGGCTTACACACATCTGTGAGCTTCTTGACCGCTCAGCACCCAAAGCATGTACATTCTCGTTCCATATTGGAGAAGTCAACTCCTTTGCATCAAGCTTCAAAACAGGGTCAATTGGCGGTTACGCGCATCCTGGTCGAGCACGGTGCCAGTGTGACAGCACGCGATGGGGATGGAAAGATTCCACTGCACCAGGCGTCGCAATATGGCTGTTTCGATCTCGTACGATTCTTCATCGAGCACGGGGCCGATGTGAGAACCCGGAACAAGGACGGCTCGACTCCACTGCATATGGCATCCGTCGGTGGTTACTTGGATATCGCCCGGTTCCTCGTCGAGCACGGCGCCGACACGATGGCTCAGAACAGGAATGGGGAGACTTCGCTGCATGAGGTGTCGGACAAAGGTAACTTGGATCTTGCACGGTTCCTCGTTGAACACGGCGCCGACGTGATGGCCCGGAACAAGGACGGGGTGACGCCACTGCATCGCGCGTCTTACAAGGGTTTCTTGGATCTAGCACGTTTCCTCATCGACCACGGCGCCGACGCAAGAGCCCGGACGAAGAGCGGGGTGACTCCACTGCATAACGCTTCGAATCCGTTACGGAACAACATGAAACTCGTTCGGCTCCTTGTCCAACACAGTGCCGACACGACAGCCCAGGATAAGGACGGTAATACTCCGCTGCATGGGGCATCATACAATGGTTACTTGGATTTCGCAAGGTTCCTTGTCCTGCATGGTGCCGATGCGAAAGCCCGGAACAAGATCGGGGAGACTCCACTGCACAGGGCATCGCGTTCTGGATACTTTGATCTCGCACAGTTCCTCCTAGAGCAAGGCGCCGCCACGACGACTCAGACAAAGAACGGGTCGACTCCGCTGCATGAGGTGTCGTGCAATGGCCACTTGAATTTCGCACAGTTCCTTGTCGAACACGGCGCCGTCGTGACAGCCCGGACCAAGGGCGGGTATACGGCGCTGGGCTTGGCATCGTCCTATGGTCACTTGGATCTTGCACGATATCTCATCGAACACGGTGCCGACGTGACAGCCCAGGACAAGCATGGGGAGACTCCGCTGCATGAGGCATCGCAATCCGGTTGCCTTGAACTAGCGCAATACCTTGTCGAACATAATGCCGATGTCACAGCCCAGAACAAGGACGCGGAGACACCGCTGCATCGTGCATCGAGGCATGGTCACTTGGATCTAGCACGGTTTCTTGTCGAGAGCGGCGCCAACGCGACAGCCCAGGGAAAAAACAAGACAACACCGCTACATCAGGCGTCACTTAGTGGTTGTTTGGGTCTCGTACGGTACCTCATTGAGCACGGCGCCGATTTAACAGCCCAGAGAGAGGATGGGGTGACTCCGCTGCATTGCGCCTTGCAATCATCTCGACATATGGACCTCGCGCAGTTCATTGTCGACAACGGGGCCGACGTGACAGCCCCGACCAAGGATGGCGAAACGCCGCTATATTGGGCGGCGTGTTATGGTCGCTTGGATCTCGCAAGGTTTCTCGTTGACCACGGTGCTGATACGACGACCCCAAACAATGATGGGGAGACCCCCTTGCATCGAGCATCGCAACGTGGTTACTTGGATCACACACGGTTTCTCGTCGAGCATGGCGCCGACATAACAGCGAAGAATAAAAATGGGGAAACTCCGCTCCATCAGGTGTCGGCCAGTGGTTACTTAGATCTCGCACGTTTCCTTGTCGAGCACGGTGCGGATCCGCAAGCCCAGAACAAAAACGGCCAGACTCCGCTGCATTGCGCGTCGCTCAATAATCATGTGGATCTTGTGCGGCTTCTCGTCGAGCGAGGCGCCGATCCGAGAGCCCAGAACAAGGACAAAGAGACTCCGCTTCATTTGGCAGCGGTCAATGGTCATTTGGACCTTGCGCGGGTCCTCGTCGAGCATGGCGCCGATGCGACGGTCCGGAACAAGAACGGGGAGACGCCGTTGTTTCGGGTAACGCTTAATGGCTACGTGGATCTCGCACAGTTCCACGTCGAGCACGGCGCGGACGCGACAACCCGGAACAAGGATGGCGAGACTCCGCTACATCGGGCGTCGCAAAATGGTCATTCGGATCTTGTCCTATTCCTTGTTGAGCATGGCGCCGACGCGAGAGCGAGGGACAAGCGTGGGTTGACCCCGCTGCATCGGGTGTCGCAAAATGGTGATTTGGATCTTGCCCGGTTCCTTGTTGAGCACGGTGCCAACGCGACAGCCCGGGATGATTGTGGTTCGACCCCGCTTCATCAGGCGTCGCGAAAAGGTCATATAGATCTTGCATGGTTCCTTGTGGAGCACGGCGCGGATGTGACAGCGCCAGACAAGCGCGGGACGACTCCGCTGCATTGGGCATCGCTTAATGGCCATTTGGATGTCGCACAGTTCCTTGTTGAGCATGGTGCCGTCGCAACAGCGCAGGACAAGCATGGATCGACCCCACTACACCGAGCAGCAGTCCATGGACATGCGGATCTCGCGTGCTTCCTGTTTGATCATGGCGCCGACATTGCAGTCCAGAACAAACATGGGTCGACTCCACTTCATCTCGTGTCGGTTATTGGTCATAAGAATCCCACACGGCGTCCTCCACCGCATCTGGGGTCGGTCGTTGACCGTATTGATCTCGCACAGTTCCTCGTCGAGCATGGTGCTGATGTGACAGCCCAGGACAAGCATGGGTCAACTCCGCTGCATCTGGTGTCGCGCAAAGGTGATATGGGCCTCGCAGAGTTTCTCATTGAGCAAGGTGCCGACTTGACTGCGAAGGACAAGGATGGGTCGACTCCGCTGGATCGAGCATCTCGCAATGGTCGTGAGGATTTTGCGCGCTTCCTCGCTGAGCAAGGCGCCAAGATGGCAACCTTGAAGGTTTAGCAGCCCACAAGCACGACAGTACACGAATCAGATCATATCACATCAGGGAAACTGTTCTATGGTATGGCATTGTCATGTTGAAAAGCTAGCTGTTTCTTACGGAAACCTTTCTCGCCAATTCCGCAGACGACCACCTGGAGCGTCGAACCAAGAGATCCATCTAACCTTCCTCTCCTGCTCTTATAGCCGCGATTCCGGTTCCCACACCTCAGCATATGAGAATTGTACCCTCTGTCCCTCGAGCTTCCAGAAGCCTTCAATTAGAAGTTCCGAGGTGCCCTGGGTAATTGGCACTAGGCGCCGAGTCTGTCTAGATAGCGGAATCTTGGGAGAAAAGGACTTAAGATTGGTTACAGCAAGCATCGTACTACTGTATATATACATTCTCTTCTACGGATGTTAGTCTGTAATCATGTGCTGAAGAGTAGTAAGGATGTTGCTACAATTAATGGGAACGTCCACACGCTCAACCTTCGGGGGCTGGTGTGAGATGGGCCTGCTGGCCCGGCTGTCATGACGCATCACGTAGTGCGGTTGCCATCTCAACAGTCTCAAAGTATGTAAGGTCACGCGTTGTTCCACGCATGACCTAGACGTGTTCGGAGCTTGGCTCACATCTTTTCGGAACATCTTCCCTTTCAACCTCCATCGCCGCCGCATCACCCCAGCACCGTAACGCGAAGCGACAACACGAGCCCAATAGCAAGCGCTCCCGCCCTCGTTGTCTTTGTGTAGAGCACGACCCGCCGCTACTTTTTTTTTTTTTTTTTTTTTTTTTTTTTTTTTTTTGAAAGTGTTTATTGCCAACGATAGTTTAACTTGTCTCTACTGTATCGTCGGTAATAAGTGAAGAATGGCGGGAGACCCTCGGGTCAGCCCCATTTATCTCACTATAGCCGGACCGGGGTCCGGTTGTGAGGACAAAATGCCTTTACGCACACCCTATATTGGGTAGTGTGGGGCTCAAAACACGTGTTCCACGGGGTTCCGAGTATGTCGTGCAGTCCTACCCACTAAAACCTCACTGTCTCGAATCCAAATTATTGGGAGGTCTCCTTC
>QFEY01001989.1:0-15317 GCA_003316435.1 Russula virescens | reverse complement strand
TTGTCTTTGTAAAAAACATTTATATTCATTGCTTTCATTTTATTCACCCAAAGTTGTGTTGAGACGACATCCTCTGGGTGCAAGCGAATAGTTTCGTCCTGCACAGTACGAGTCATCCTGCTGACATCACGGAGTGTAATGAATCGATCTCGGCCATGCTGGGGAGCCGACTGCTGAATTACGCGGACCTTCGGATGCATCCAATTAGCAACACGGAATTGAAAGAAGCTTATTTACGTACGATCTCCCTGGGATCTATCTTTTGAATTACCATCTCTCTTATGCGATCCTGGGATCTCGCTGTGAGGTGCATGAATGGCGCGTTTGCAATCCCGATTGGATGATCGTGAGTAGTCTCGTAGCGCCCAAGGATTATTTCCGTGTCCGGATAAGATTTGATCACTATGTTGCACGGACACCCCGTTTTCTTAGATGGGATCTTCCGCTCCCGATTGGTCGATTTTTGATACTGACTTTTTCCCCCAGACCATTCATGTGCGCAAACGTAAACGCGCCTCAGGGTCCAGACCTGTCCCCCGTGAGAGGTCGTTGATGAAATTAGCTCAATAGAATGAGCCAGTTCTTCGTTCCGGCGCCATGTGTGAAAGGCTTCTAAATTTGGCCATTCTAAGGGAAGCTCTCCGTTCGCTCGGTCGTAAAGGAAGCTTCCCCTCCTGTTTGACTTTTCCAGTGCCTCGGCCGGTGTCCCGGCGTCTTCGCGTGCATCCTCGGCAGGCCCCGCCCCCTCGGAGACAGCACGTGCTCCGCTTCCAAGATCAAGTGCGAGTTCTAAGGGTGGGGCGCTCGGCCCGATTGTCGCGTCGGGAGGGGGCGGCACAACAGACAACTGGAAATCAATGAAAGACATGGCGGCGGCAATGGGAGGATGGGCGAATTAGGAGGGAACAGGGGGAGGAACACGCTCTGAACGCGTTCTCCCCTGTTGGTTCATGTCCCCTCCACATTCGCGTTTGTGTCCACATCTCATCCACATCCACATTCCAAAAAACATTAGATAATTTTTATTAAGACGTGTTTTAGATGTTATTTATGAAAATAATGAAAAATGTGGACATTATAATAATTGAAGCACCGCTGTGCTGACTAACTGAAGTTCTCGTTTAGATCATTTACATAATGTCACACTTTTCGCTAAATTTCAAAAGCTGGACTCGTGTCCACGTGACGGGGCGTACACTCGCGTCCATACGCGCGCCCTCTCCCCTCAGTCTGTTCCATCATACACTGACTGAGGGGTAAGCCGCCGCAGCTCTACGTTCCACTGTACCCTTACTAACTGTACCTAGATCACGCTTCAGGTACTAATATAAGTCTGTTCCATCATACACTGACTGAGGGATCACGCTTCAGGTTTTAATAGGTTATGGGCCCATATTAAAATGGATGGACTGGCCGTAAACGAATACACCAGTAACTTTGAAGATCTAATCATCAAAGCAGAATACAACTTGAACAACTCAGAAACATGCCACAAATTCATCAAGAACCTACCCCGCTTCATACTCCTAAAGATGGCTGACCCATCTCTCCCCACCACGTACCATGATCTAAAAACCAAACTAGAGAGCATCATACAGTCACAAATCACCGTCCAAGGAATACTGCAACAAGTCATAGGAAAAGGACCCACCGCCAGTAACACCAATAATTACTTCAACCGACCTCGTCCCCAGAACCAAAACTGGAGAGGAAACAACCAGCAAAGACCCACGCAAAGAGGTTGGCAAGCACCACCGGCCCAGGGAGCATTTAATACCTCGAATGCCCCTAGATGGATGAACGATTGGCCAGTACCCATGGACCTCAGTCGAGGGCGCGCCCCTAACAATTCAGGATGGCGCCGCCCGCAAGGACAAGGGCAGCAACAGTGGGGACCACCCCGTCAAGGACCCCGGGCAAACGTCGCGCAAACGCCCACTACCAGCAACTCCTGCTTCAACTGTGGGAAAATAGGACACTTCGCGAGAAACTGCCCGCAACGACGCCCACAACGAACCCAAGCGAATCTCGTTGAATTCGATGGATTCCAAGACGACCCTGAGCAACAACAGTACCAACAAGAAGACGCCCCGACTAGGGTGGCCTGCATCTGTACCGAGCTAGAGACCCTATCCCAGGAGGAAAGGAACGAAATGGCCCAACAGATGGGCGTAGCTGAGGATTTTTCCAGTGTCTGATTAGCTCGGCACTGATCAGATGAAGTACAAGTTATACAGAATCAGACCCCGTGTACATATCTGCCCGAAAATCGATGACAGTTCGCGCGTTCGTCCATTCTGTATCAAAAAGAGCCGAGGTGGTTGCCCTAGTAGATTCTGGCGCCACAGAAAACTTCATGAATCTTGAATATGCCAAATGGTTGCAACTTCCGATCAAGAAACTCGAGAATCCACGACCTCTGTTCAATGTCGATGGAACAGAGAACACAAACGGTGCCCTCACTCACTACACCAACCTCTCTATCCAAATGGGAGCTCAAAAGGTCAATATGAGATTCTTCCTCACCCAACTAGGAGAACATAAAGCCATCTTCAGCTACCCGTGGTTCGCAGCATTCCAACCAAAGATTGACTGGAAACGAGGATGGATAGACTATACCCAGCTCCCTATCGTCGCAAGAGCGATCAACTGTACGAAAGCTCGCTTCGTCCCCCGCACCCACAACGTTCCCAGACCAATACACCGCGATCAATACTACATCGGACGCGTTACATTCAACACTACGGCCACAAACCCAAACCTCTCTAAAGTACCGGAAGAATACCACCAACATGGAAAAGTGTTCAGCGAAGAGGCCTCACAACGACTACCGGCACACACTATCTGGGACCATGCTATCGAATTACTCCCAGGAGCCCCACACACACTCCCAGGACGCCTCCTCCCTCTCACACAAGAAGAACTTAAAGAAGCTGACAAGTTCTTCCAAGAACACCTGGACAGAGGAACCATATGCCCGTCCGACTCCCCATACTGTGCCAATTTCTTCTTCGTCAAGAAAAAGGATGGAAAACTACGACCGGTACAGGACTACCGACCAGTGAACAAGTGGACTGTCAAAGACCGCACCGTATCCCCTCTAATCTCCCAAACCATCGACCATCTTAGTGGATGCACCCTCTTCACCAAATTTGACATCAGATGGGGGTACAACAACATCAGAATCAAAGAAGGTGACGAATGGAAGGCAGCCTTCCTCACCCCTCAGGGGCTATTCGAACCAACCGTCATGTTCTTCAGCCTCACCAACTCCCCCGCAACCTTCCAAAGGATGATGAACGTCATATTCAGACCAGAAATAGCACAACGATGGCTCTCGGTATATATGGATGACATCCTTATCCACACTAAACGAAGAGAAAACGAGACGGAAGAAGAACACGTCAAACGGCACCGCGACTATACACACCACATACTAGCCAAACTCGAAGAAAACGACCTATACCTAAAACCCGAAAAATGCTCGTTCGAGCAAAAAGAGGTCGACTACCTTGGAGTGGTCGTGGGAGGAAGGACAGTAAAAATGGACCCAAAGAAATTACAAGGTGTCGCCGACTACCCACCACCGACCACCCCCACAGAGGTCCGCAAATTCCTTGGGTTCACAGGGTACTACCGATACTTCATACCCAACTATTCAAAAATCGCACGACCCCTACTGGACCTAACGAAAAAGAACACAACATGGACCTGGGATAATGCACAAATAATGGCCTTCGAAGAACTGAAAATGCGAATGTGCATGAACCCCGTCTTAGCACAACCCAACTTTGAAAAACAATTCATCCTCCAATGTGACGCATCGGCGTATGGCGTGGGAGCCATACTCTCGCAACGGGGTGACGACGACACACCTGCACTCCAAAAATGGCAAAAACCCATCCTACACCCTATCGCATATTACTCAGCCACATTTACCCCCACAGAAAGGAACTACGACATCTACGAACGAGAACTTCTGGCTGTAATGAAGGCCCTTGCCCACTGGAGACCATACCTCAGATGGACACAAGAACCCTTCCTCATTCACACCGATCATGCAAACCTACAATACTGGAAATCCCCTCGCAACCTCAATCGTCGCACAGCCAGATGGCATGCCGACCTACAAGAGTATGACTACATTATTGAACATATACCTGGAAAAGACAACGAAGCAGCTGACACCCTGTCTCGCCCTCCTGGAACTGACCAGGGAAACAATGACAACCAAGGGATCGTCATTATCCCACCATCACGCTGCAGAACGGTATCCACCACGCCGACAACAACCACCATTCCCATTCCCGAAAACGATGAATCGTTAAAACGCCTCCTAATGATCCTCTATCACGACCATCCTACGGCAGGACATCCAGGACGCAACGAGACACTCAGAAGAACACAGGAAAAATACCATTGGACAGGAATGAAAGACTGGATCGCCGAATATGTCAAAGGATGTGCCACGTGTCAGCAAAATAAAATCCAAACTCATAAAACCAAAACACCAATGTACCGAATCAGGACAGAAGAAGGAATGCGCCCATTCCAACACGTGGCTATGGACCTGATCACAGGTCTACCTCCACATCAAGGAAAAGATGCTATCCTCACTATCGTCGACCACGGATGTTCTAGGGCTGCAGTCTTCCTCCCATGCTCCACGACAATTACAGGTCCAGGGATTGCTCAATTGTACATGGACAACGTGTTCAGATGGTTCGGAATCCCCAGCAAAGTCATTAGCGACCGAGACCCTCGCTTCACCTCCCATTTCAGCCGCGCACTAGCCAAAACCCTTGGAACCAACCAGAACGTATCAACGGCATTCCATCCCCAAACCGATGGCCTATCAGAACGCAAGAATCAATGGGTCGAACAGTACCTCCGTCTCATGACATCATCACACCCGGAACATTGGACCGAATGGCTATCCCTCGCGTCGGCAGTACACAACAACCGGAGAAATGCAACCACCAGACTATCACCCAATCAGATCCTTTTCGGACACGAAGTCACCCTACTTCCCCCGTCAACGCCACCATCAAATAACGAAACCGTCGAGAAGCGCATGATCCGACTCAAGGCCTACCAGGAACAAGCGATATCCGCCCTCAAACGTGTTGCCGAAGAGTCATCAGACCTACCGGCACAATACCACACCGGAGACCAGGTATGGCTAGACAGTAAAAATCTCAAATTCCCCCATCAGAAAACGAAACTACTTCCCAAACGGTATGGGCCTTTCAAGATCGCCGCTCAGATATCCCCAGTAGCCTACCAACTTCACATACCGCCGACCTGGACCATCCACAACGTGTTCCATGCATCCCTCTTATCGCCCTATCACGAAACTAGTGCCCACGGCCCCAACTTCTCCCGTCCACCACCTGACCTTATCAATGGAGAAGCGGAATACGAAGTGGAGCAGATAAGAAGCCACCGACGTCATGGACGAACCAGAACACTCCAATATCTAATCAAATGGCTTGGCTACCCCGAAAGTGACAACACATGGGAGCCTGCAAGCTCCGTCCACACACCCACTCTCGTAAAACAATACCACCGAAGACGCCCGCTAGAATCTATAAAAGCAGCCCTCAACAATCGACCATACCTCAGCAACTCATCCTGGCTCCCATCACTTCCCGACCACCGTCCCCCAACCACAAGTTTACTTTCAACCCCAAGAAGTACTTTCAATTCCAGCCTAACCAGAACCTCCACACCTTCGCCTTTCACTATCTCAACAAAGTTCCCCCGTCCCATTCACGAGAGCACTCTTGCTTCTGTCGTATCTCCTTGTGTCCCTATCACCGTTAAAAACTGGAGCCCAATCCCGAGCCACTCGACAACCACCAAGGTTCCTTCCGTCCCTACTTCACCGTCTTCCCCATCAACACATCTCCCTACAAAGTCTACCTTCCCTCCGACCACTGCTTCCTCCTCGACCGTGACTGCCCCTACGAGACGTGCTCTTACCACGATCACTCGTAAAAACTGGACTCTGACACCCTTGCCATCCTCCCCATCCTCGCCTATCTCATGTCTATCCGCAACAAGTCCCCTGCCCGCAACAAGTCCCCCATGTCGGACTCCCCACTCCCCATACCACCTCCGACCCTCGCCCCACTCTCCATCCATCCTCTTTGCAACCCCACCGAAGGTCCCAACCTCAACCCCGACGCTATCGCCATGGGTCGCCTTTCACCATCCACCACTCGCAATGCCCTCGCCACCGGATTTGATTTCCCCGTCCCCATCCTCTGCACTATGTGCACCGCCCTCACCAACACCGTCGACGAGTGACAGATCATTTACGACGCCCGCACCAGGACCCTCACAGAATGCGCAGAAGCCGCTGAAGCCAAGCTGGCTGACCATGGCCAGGAGTACCACGTCGCCCCTGAAGGATACGAGACAGCCTTCGGAAACTCGGCGTGCGAAAGTGTACGCATTCCCGCTGGCAACAGGATCTTCAAAAAGCCACGATGGGTCAAAATGCTGGGAGATGGTAGGGTCGCCACCTATTTCCAAGGCCAGAACACTGATGAGGACCCCTATATCTGCGAAATCACCACACCCTATAACTGCGACGAGGACAACCCCGCGGAGCCAATTGCGCCTTGGTTCCGCTGAATGCTCATCGGCACCCCCGCCAACTTCTCGGTCTTGCGTGCCGAAACCGACGCCCTCTTCGACTGGGGGTACACCGCAGAAATCACACGCTATCGCAACTTGCAGCAGGACATCGCCACGCTGCAAGACAAGATCGAGCTGTTCCAAATGGACTTGGAGAGTATGCGGGAGGCCAGGAACCTATGCGAGGGTAGGCTCGTCAGTTCACGTGTCCAGCAACAAGTCGGGCATCTCGAGGGGCGGTTCTCTCCCTACCCTACTATGTGCCAGTCAGGATGGAAGGAACGGGTCAAAACTAGGACCGCTGCACGTCGTGCCTCGCAGGGGCTCGACAACTAGCGGGAGGGTGATGTTACCGGCCTCCTGGATCGCAGGTGTAAGTTGTGGGAACCGGCCCAATGGCAACGGAGTTGGAGTGGATGGCCTCGTGTATTAACATGTGTTTTCGGATTGTCTTGTGACTCACCTTGTGTCTACCTCGCGTTTGCCTCATGTTTAGAGATAGTGCCTTATGGCTGTGTGCCTCAAGTTAGTAGCATGTA
The DNA here is from genome assembly GCA_003316435.1 of Russula virescens. Lineage (NCBI taxonomy): Eukaryota > Fungi > Basidiomycota > Agaricomycetes > Russulales > Russulaceae > Russula > Russula virescens. Next base: position 8,133 of record QFEY01001989.1, on the reverse strand, counting down.
TCCTAGCTTAGTAAGCAGTCCATAAGTAGTATATAAGCTATGCCTTGCTGTCCCTAAGATGGCAAGTTGAGTCTCCTGTCTCAGTAGTCTCAATATACTTCTCTTCTCCATCTATACTGTGGGTGGCTATTGGGTCGGAGCCCATTTAGCGGAAACCCTTACCAGTGAAAGCCATAGACGATGCTTCAGAGTCGTCTCTCTTATCCTCATAATTGACTTAGTGCGTCTGGAGCACTACCTAGCAGTCAGGCTATCCCTTCGAGCTTAGTCTATTGTCGACTGCACCACATGGCGGTGACATATTGTGTGTCGGAAGGCATCGTTGGTCGAAGAAAGTCAGCATGAGTGATATTCAGTGGCTTACCTCTCAGATGATTGCTGAGTTGAGCGGTACAGACAAATTAGACCCACGGGTGACTGTTAGCGCACTTCCAGACGATGTCCTTCTTGAGATATTCGACTTCTATCTGGTGAGATCTTATAGCGAAGACATGTGGCATACGCTGGTGCATGTGTGCAAGACATGGCGATACATCGTGTTCGCTTCACCGCAACGCCTGCGACTGCAACTCCGTTGCACGAACAAAAGGCCTGTACAAGACATGCTGGATATATGGCCAGAATTCCCTATTGTTCTAGAGAGCCATCCAAGTCGTTGGAGGCACTATTTGACGCCCAAAGGGATTCAACTTGAATGGAAAGAGGTGTATAGTAACATCATTGCCGCACTCGAGCAGCGCAACCGCTTGTGCAAGATTGACATCGACGATATTCAAAATACAGTTTTGGAAAAGATACAGGCAATGAAGATAATGGAACCATTCCCAGCACTCACATATCTATCCCTTTTGTCGTTTACTGGCAATGCACCTTCCCTTCCCGACTTGTTCTTAGGTGGATCTGTTCCTCGACTGCAAATCCTCTATCTACATGGCATTCCATTTCCAGGATTACTGAAACTACTTTTATCTACCCGTGACCTTGTCAGGCTCGAACTCTGTGGTATACCTCCTTCCGGATATATTTCACCTCAGGCGATGGTCATTTGCATCTCCATATTGACAAGGCTAGGTCTTCTTCACCTTGAATTCCAATCTCCTCGATCTCCAGCTGACCAAGAAAACAGACTTCTTCCCTGCCGGACGTGCAATGTTCTCCTTGCTCTCACCAAAATTAAATTCATAGGTGATAGCGAGTACTTGGAGGACATAGTGGCTCAGATCAATACTCCTCAACTTGATGAACTCCAAATAATATTCTTCAATCAACTTATGTTTGATACACCATTACTCCATGACTTCGTCAGTCATACTGAAACTGTCAAGCTACCCCTTCAAGCAGAAATGACATTTAAAGAGTACAGTGTCAGTTTCAATCTTGCTCGGCAAGATGGGAACAGCAGATTGGGTGCATTGGCGTCCATCTTCTCGTCGATCCTATGCAGACCATCAGATTGGCAGCTTTCGTCACTTGCCCAGATATGTGACTCGGCCTTTTTCCCCCTCCCCACTGTCGATCGTCTCGAGATCAACAGCTATCGAGAAGATTGGGAAGGCAACATGGATAATACCCAATGGTTGGAGGTCTTAAACCTGCTCACCTCCGTGAAGGATCTCGTCCTACATGCAAATTTGGTCCAGCTTGTCACACTCACCCTGGAAGATCTCACTGAGGAATGTGTAACAGAAGTGTTACTGGCACTACAAAATCTTTTCTTATGGGGCCCAAATTCATCGGAATCTGTTAAGAAACCGATTAGGAAGTTCATTGCCACGCATCAGCTCTCCAGTCGTCCTGTCACTGTCCACCCCACTGGAATATGCGATTAGGATAAAAAATGCTGGGAGTTTGATAATTGATAACTAAGTACTCTCTGCTTTCCATCCAATTGACGTTCATGTTATATACATATCACCTGCTATTCTCTCCTTACACTTGTTATTTGACGCATGTGGAAAAAGCTACTGGACTTTCATTGCCGTCACTTTGATCTCATATCGTATTATGATGTCCCGACCCCTTATGTATGGCACCCTGTGTAACAGGTCGATTAAAATTGACATTTTCTGTGAAATTCCAGTGTCGTGTCGTGTAGAGGAAGTTTGTGATACAGTACATTAGCTCATAATGCATTAGGTAATAATGCATATATCTGGTAATGCATAGCATTTTGGATCTCCCGACATCGTTCCCACTGTAAACTCAATAAAAATGCATAATGCATAATGTGTCACCGCCAAGGTATTCGTCCCCTAAGGTTGGGAACGAGTATTGGGGTATCTGACACTAGTACTCGGAAACGTAGGAATGGGGGTCTGCCTGGGTGAGAGACGAGTACGACCGTGCAGATGGTATAAAGACCTAAGTCTCTATGATGACTGTACTGCCAGCCTAAGAGGTACTCCAGTATGGAAGAGTACTGAGTTACCGCACGCGACCTTAGAGAGGGAAAGGCGCTGCCACTCAGAGAAGAGAAAGAAAAGGGGCAAAGTCAACTGTATTGCGACAGGAGACTCAACTTGGTGAGTCCCGACGCCGCGATGGCCTATTTATAGGCAGGCGGTAACGCCACTACTAGTACACGGGTTCTCTGGGCGCAAGACAAGAAAGGAATCGTAGGAAACGAGGCAGAAATGGGGGACGCGTAACAAAAATGAAACAGGGTACTGATAGCTAGGATACGTACTACTAGGCTTATCAGTCCGTCATCAATCCAAACCTTATCGTATCAGTCCGAGTCGTAACGTACAAATACAATCACGCGGTACACATCGATCGTACCTGTGACATAATGCATAGACTTGAAGGTACCATTATGCATTATTATAAGGGGGGATAATAGAGAAAATTAGCCCAAAGGAGGCAACATGTCGCTTTTAGCCGGCCCTAAAGTTGGTCATGTGACATCAACCACTCCTGAAACCAGCCAAGCACGCTGTTCTTTGAGTGTCATGTATGTCATGGACTGGCATGCCTTCAAGTAAGGTCCCTGTAACCCCCAAGTGAACCAGCTGGAACCCTAGGTCATTGAGATGCCAAACACTCTAAAGCACAAACCTAAGGATAAGCTTGCCATTGCACTATAGTGATCCTCAGTTTTCTCTTGAATTATCTTATAAACTCTGTAAATTTTGTGGTATCTTACAGAGAGAAGAACTCAAACATACTACTCAAATCATTCTAGATAAATGCTTTGCATAATTCTGTGTTTAATCACTTCTAGTATTGATATGGTACGCTTTGATGTCACGCTTTGGCAGTTGTCACGTCATGGGTCACACGTTTCGTCACAATGTGACAAAGCTGGTCATGCATAAATGTCATAATGCATAACAATTTGGCCGCCCCAACCGTATGCATTATGAGCTAATGTACTGTACAGTCAGAACGAGGGGTGATAGGTGGCCATTATTAGACTTTCGAATGCTTATCTGATGCACAAATCCAATTTGCGCGTCATATCTGCTCCGGACATCTACCACTTCGTATGGGGGTACCACTACGTGCCACGGCAACAAAGGTATATTGATCTTTGTAAACTCCAGCTGCTGCTGCTAGGTGGTTTGTAAACCGCACCATTCCTTCGCATTGGGAAGACGGTCGAAGACCGGATCGGTATCTTAGGAAACTTTCGTTTCTCCAACCAATTATATTATTCGCACCGATCATAGATACACTAGAGACAACAATATACTCTACCTACCGAACAACCAAACCGAAACGAGAGGAAAGAGCAAGAGGGAAATGGCAAAACAACACCAGAGCGAGGGGACGGGTGTGTAACTGAAATACTATGCGAAGATAAATTGAAGGTCTATAGATGAACGGGTGAGGTTCCGAAACGAAAGGTGTTATTGTCCGCACCATCATCGCAGCTGCATGCGCCGCCACATTTACCGAGCATGCCGACCGTATCGAACGGATTGACAGTACCCACACCACACACCACCCGACGTCCTCAAAATCGAACGACCCGGGCATGCGCAACTCCACCTCTTTGTCGTCGTCGTCGTCTTCCTCCTCCATCTTGCGCGGCTGGAAAGCCGTCGGGTTCGACTGCGCACGCGGTAGATCTACTTTCTTTTCGGGTCCTGAAGCAACTTTGGCTTTCGTGATCGCCTCGGAAATGACATCAAAGATGATGACTATGATGGCAAAGAAGTTGCCTTTGGATTGCCCGTCGCTACGAGTCCCGCCAGACCCTGCCGCCGCACCCGATCGTCTGGCGATGGTGGCGACAGGTGCTGTTGTTGAGGTTGTCTCTTTGAGCCCGGCGTCGCACGCCACAATGTCGATCCGCCTCCACCTCCCTTGGAGTCGTCTTCATCGAAGCTAATCGTCAACTTGTCATTGTGACGATTCATGTTATTGACCTTTGCGAAGCGCGACCGGATCCGTGCGGTGCCGATCGCGCTGCGCCAGCACGCGCGTGGGTCAAAGCTTTCTCGCAGATCGGAGAGGTCGTATTGGGTCGGTGCCGCAAGGTTGTGAGCCACGTGTGCGCGAGCGCTTGCCCAGTGGTAAGGTGGCAGGCGAGGTCTGGATTGAGCAGGGCGCATGAGCATACATTTAATGGCCCTGCAACGGGTGACCCGCATTTCATCGCACCGATAACCCGTAAGGCGAGGGAGGGACAGTACCCTATAGACCAGAAGTCGACGGGATTGCCGTGCCCCTTTTCGTTGAGCACCTCTGGTGCTACATATCCTAAACTGCCTGCGATGAACGTGAGTTGCTCTCCAGCGGGATCGACGTACTTGGCGCTGCAAGGTCGTACAACACGCTTATGAGATGGATTTCCAACAACGAAATCAAGAATACGCACATACCAAAATCGAGGATGACGATGTCGGATGATAGGTCTGTTTGGTACAAAACAGTATGTTTTCCTGTCTGTCAAAATACCACATGTCAGATCCATTACTGTAAAGTCACAAGAAGGGAGACAGGGAGCAACATACTTGTGATCCCGGTGGACGATGTCGTGATCGTGCAGGTACTTCATGCCGGACAACATGGAACTGGACGGTGAAGCAACAAACGCTCGTTTTGAGTTTCGCATGGCCCAAGCAAGATCCAACGTACCGAACGACTGCGACGGCATCTTGTTCTGAGAAGTGTCCACGTTAGCTGATCCGTTCAAAGAGTTCGCCACCGACGGCGAGCTGGTATACAAGGTAGTACTTCGTCCATGACTCGAACCATTCGTAAAATTGGACCTGCAGCGAAAGGAAAGATAACGCGTCAGACGCCAAAAATAAGTACACACGCGTGAAATGAGGAAGGAGCGGAACTTGGCCTGGAGAAATGGGACATACAATGTTGGGGTGAACGCCCTGAAGAACCCGCATCTCGCTCCACACACACTCCTCATTTCCTTTTACTTTTTTTCTTCGGAATGGCCTTCAGCGCGAGCACTCGCGTAATATCGACCACTGGTGACGTCGACTATGCCCTCGCGGTGGGATGGCGCACGATGCGAAGGAGGACTTGGATGAGGCGGTGAGGGGAAGGGTCGAAGATTCGGTGGCGTTACGGCGCTCGATGACATTCAAGACACGGGCCTGGTACATACCATGACCTTTCCGAAGGAGCCAGTGCTGAGGACCTCGTGGGTCTCGTATTGCATTTTCGTGTTGCCATTCCTGGGCTAATGGAAGGGGGAGATGATCGTGCCGAGTGGACAGAGAAGCCGTTTCATGGATCATCGCACAAGATTCTCGGGCCGTTCTCATCCCTATCCTAATCGCTTCTCGATGTCGGTACAGCCACTGCCTAGTGTCTACCTGCCTTATCGAATTTCGTCTGTGCGTCGTACTTCCGAGTCTCCACCCTGTCTTATCTCTTCTTTCCGTCCATTCCCTATCGGTAGCTCTCCGTTGGGTCCTTTCCTCAAAGCCTTCGCAACTTACCTCACTAATGCGTAGTAAATACAACAGTGATAGACCATCGCTTTCTACTTTCCATTCTGTTAAACGCTTCGTGTTATAAAATCATTGCCTGCCGTCCTCCGTTACGCTCATTGTTCGACTACTGAAATTACTGAAATGATAGTTAATGGGCTGTGACACCCAATGTAGCAGGACAGTTAAGCTCGACGACGATTCTGCGAAATGCGGTCTCAGGTCGTATCTCACAGAGGCAACTTTGCAATGTGTGTCCTTGCGCGAACTTATGGTTGACAAGCTTTCATAACATGCGGATCATGAGGAACGCTTTAGTATCCTCGCTATGTTCTCAAGATTGCCTGCAGTCGGACTGTGGCGGACGTGTGAGGACAATGAAAGCAAGTTCTGCTAGACAAGCAAGATAAGGCTACGAGGGGTGATTAAGAACAACGAATCCGAGAGCGATGAAGACGTACTACCGTCCTCCTGGCAGCTTCCCCTTCATATCCACATTCACCTCCACAGCGCCGTCAAAATACGGGTTTCTGCAAAATGAGGGAAAGGATGTGTATCCTCACGGATCGCATACTCTCGGTGAACTGAGGTCTCCTCCCTGGGCGTGGTGAGCAAATGTAGTTTTGGCGCTCGGCTTCCACTTGTTGTATTTCAGTCGAATTTCCGGGAACGCATGGTCTGCTCGTATGGGATCTCATGGCAGTTCGCTGCTGGACTCCAGTAGACGTGGGAAGACAATGAAGACAAGTTCTATGAGACGAACAAAATTCAGTTAGGAGGGATGGGTGAGTACAACAAATACGGAGACTCACTATTGTCCTCAAGTCGCCAATACTGTTTATCTCCACGTCTCGTCTAGTTACGGTTCCGCGCAGGGTGAAGTTGAGGACGGGCGGGGGGAGGGCGATATGTCGCGCAAGGTAAAAGGGGGTGCACGATGTTGGGATGATTGAGGCCTTGGATGATCGGCATCTCGTTTTACATGCTCTACGTGTTCCCCTTGGCCTTTTCGCTTCGGATTGGCCTTAAGCGCGACACATCACGCGACGTCTACCGCTGGCATCGCTACCGCTCCCGCCTAGGCAGAGAGGTTGCCCACAGATGCAGAAGGGGAGGTGGAAAGGGGAGTCGCGGGAGGAGTCCCAAGTCGTGGCGAGGGGAAGGATGGAAGGCTCATGGCGATGCGGCACTTGGCGACGGGTGATTACGACATATGGGCTTGATTTCGGAGTACTTTCTACGCCAAGTACCGAAGGCAGCGATTTCAGGAACTCGTGTTGTTGCTTTGGCTGCGGCATCACCTTTTGACATAACAAAGGAGTGGAAATTACCGATTCTGGATATACGGTGCCGCGTAGGCGCTACCGGAGCTGGGCTTTGCACACGGAGTCACTCACTCACACTAGTACTGTTAGAATACACAGCATTCCACAACACATGGAAAGCACAGCCTCAAGGCCATCAACATAAAAAGCGGCCATTTTGCTGCATCCTCCCGGTCTCCAGGTCTGCTCTCTACTTCAACTGACGCCTCTGTTGAGTACGTCCCGAGTCACGCCTCGCCTCTCACTAATTTGGAACGACCTCACAAGTAGTCTCTGTTTCCGCCTACTCCAAACTCATATCCCCTTTCCTATCGCCAAATATCCGTCCCTAGTTGCACCGTTAATGCCAGTTGTGAAGAAGTCACGCTCAGGAAAGCGCGTTGCAAGTCAAAAGACGGTGTCGTTGGTCAAAGAAAGTCGACGTGAGTGATAATCAGCAGCTTACCTCTCGGACAATTGCTGAGTTGAGCGGTACAGACCAATATGACCCACGGGTGACTGTCAGCACACTCCCAGATGACGTCCTCCTTGAAATTTTCGACTTCTACCTGGTCGAAAATGACCTTGACGCATGGTACATACTAGTGCATGTGTGTAAGAACTGGCGGTGTATTGTGTTCGCTTCAGCACGACGCCTGCGACTGCAGCTTGTTTGCACAAACAAAAGCCCCGTACAGAACTTGCTGGATGTATGGCCAGAATTGCCTATTGTTATACAAGGCTGTCGTGGAACGTCCAAACCACAATATGCGAATAACCTCATTTCCGCGCTCAAAGAGCACAACCGGGTGTGCAAAATCGATATCGGCGATATTCCAAATGCTTTTCTGAAAAAAATGCGGGCAATGAAGATGACGGATCCATTCCCGGCGCTCACATTTCTATCGCTTTGGTCGAGAAAGGAC
>QFEY01001978.1:33093-57400 GCA_003316435.1 Russula virescens | reverse complement strand
AAAAAACCATCCTACTGGCCTCATTGTCCATCAACATACCTTTCCATTCTTGAAACTCCAGCACCTGTAACTCATCCTCCAAACAGATGTGATTAGAGCTGGCTGGGGCTGAGGGGATGTGATTGTCAGGGGGGGCTGGCAGACCAAACACTGGTTTGGACAGTGGGGCCTTGTTGTGTGCAGTAAGCAGAGAAGTTTCACACCAATCCCACACCACCATCATCAATTTTCAATTTTGTTTCAATGGCCCCCAAATGTGCCCCCTCTACTGGCTTAACCTATGTCATGGCTGACTGTGTCAAACAGGAGGTGTGCCCCAAGCATGCTATCTACTTTGCTCACTACAATGCTGCTTGTGCATCAGCCAAACTCAATCTCTCTGCATCCCCCACTAAGGTGGTGGATGACATACTTCTTTCCTATAATGCTTTCACTGGGAAGTCTGAGATGTGGCAGGAGTCTACAGGCTCCCCCATTGTCAAGGAAGACATACCAGATGATCAGACATTCTACTCAGAGCTGGCCAGGCAGTCCCCACTGCCTGCCCTTTACCCTATGCCCCCTGTTTCCCCTGCAGCTCCTTGGCCTCACACGCCCATGGACACTTCCCCACCTTATGCCTGAGTGCCTAGCCCACCTCATGCCCCACCACCACCTCATGTTGACCCTGTGCCCAGGGTCACAGGGTCTCGTCCAAAGCCTGGCCCTGCCATAACTGTGAACACCCCATTTCCCCTGCTGACTGATGACCTGTCAGTCTTCGATTACCTTAACCTCCTTTGCTGCACCTGGTATCTGTTAAAGGATGCTTTGGTGCAGCACATCACATCTGTGCAACATGATGAAAAAGGGGTTTTTACCTGGGTTGAGTTTACTCCCCAGTATCACTCTTTTCTTATTCATTCTGCTCTGCAGCTCATTCTGCATCAGACACTTTGGTCTAGGCTGCCTGCCTCACTGGTGCATAAGCTGAAGAAGGTTGTCTTTGCATTCGTCTGTGAAGTTCTCACAGAAGGGCCTTGCCAGGGGTTCTTCAACATTTCCTTATGCCCTGAGACAGATCACACTGCAAAGTGCAAGGCAGAGAAAAACAAGAAACAACATGAAGCTCAGAAGAAGACCCAAGAAGCCCAGAAGGTGGGTAAAGGAGGAAAAGAGGTAAGTAGCGTGGTAGCACCTGGGGCTTCAGCTCCGGGTAGAGAATGGGTGGCACTGATCAGACCAGGCCCTGTTGCTTCCATTTGATCCACCCCCTGCCCTTGACTGCCCTGTCCCTGCTCCTCAAACATACAAGGCCTTTGTCACCCACAGAGTCCATTGCCCAGAAGATCATCACCAGGGAGGATAAGCAGAGGGTGTTGGTCTTTTGTGAGCAGCACAGTATGTTGACTAGGGAGGAAGCGCAAAGGCTGCACAGTTTGAGGGAAGTAGGGTATAGCATGGGTATAGCTCAACCTGCAGTATACAGCCCACAGGTTTGACGGGTACGGGTATGGGTGCCAAAATGTGCTACCTGTGGCACACCGTACCCGTTTTGGCGGTGTCACAGGTATTGATGGTGTTCTGGCTCTCAAGTAAATTTCACTAATACATATCTTGCTTGCCACACACAGATAGGTCAAGAGGTAAATATATGAACTTTTTATTGTTCCGGACAGTAAAGCTACTAGTATATACATTCAACCCTGTATCAGACATGCCCCTTCGTTGCATGTAAGTTGCACCCCATCTCCACACCATGAGTTGCATGCCATTGTGGCACTTGTTGCCTCCTCGTTCACTGCGCTGTTTGTTGCACCGTTGTTGCGCCTCATCTTCGCGTGCTGGCACCGTTTGTTGCACCACGCCCCATCATCATACCGTGAGTTGCGTGCCATTGCAGCACTTGTCGCCTCGTTGCACCGTTCGTTCGCTGCACTTCATTGTGCCCTTTGTTGTGGTTCGTCTTCGCATGCCGTCGTGGCATTTGTTGCATGTCGTTGGGCCTTGATTTCGTGCACTGTCGGGCCATTTCTTGTGCCTTGTTGTGCCATTCATTCGTCAGGCCATATCCTCATGCCGTTCGTTTGCTGCATGTCATCGGGCCACTTCCTTCGCACCGTTCGTTTGCTGTGTGTCGTCGGGCCATTTCCTTCGCGCCATTTGTGTGTGCTGTCTCGTTGTGCCATTTGTTGTGTCGGTTGTCACGTGTGTCACGTCTGAGATGTGTCGAACCAGATGAACTCGCGAGTACAAACATAAGTAAATGGCATGGCTGCACACAAGGCCAAATGGTCTGTGTGCATGCCTGGGGGTATATAAACCCCCGTCTGCATCCCATTTGTCCTTTGAGCTGGGCCCACCCAGTTCTGCTTTTGTTATAGTAATAAATAGTTTATAATAGTTAATATAATATGATGATTCCTTTCATTTAACAGTTATATATACGATGGTATACCATGGTGTCTTGACACTGCGGTTATAATGCATCACCTGCGGGTTTTACCTGTCATTACAGGTATGGTGTGAGTATGGGTACAGTGTCACAGGTTGCAGGTGCAGTGTCAGTAAAGTGACCCACAGTGTGACCTGTGCTACACCCTAGAGGGAAGAGGTAGATGCTGGGAGCCCTACAATAGGATTAGGACTGTTAATTCCACAGAACTTCTAGTATACATTATGTCAAACTTCCCTCCATCTCCTTACAATACAGGTCTTTCACAAAAAAAAAGCAGAGAAGTTTGGTGTATGCCTCCAGGTTTAGCCACAGGGGTGCACTTCTTCTTCCAGGTGGCCCAGTGTTTAGCATGAGCAAGGTGCCTCTTTTTGGTCTTGCAGGTCAACTTACGCCACTCTGCTGGTAAATCAAAGAACCCCATTTTATGGGGGCCCTCAGACAAGACCTCAAGGACAAATGCAAAAATAACCTTCTTCACCTTCTTCACCAGGGGTGCTGGCAGGCATGGGGAAGAGACCTGGTGTGGGATGAGCCACAAACCTGATTGGATAAGGAAGCTGTGGTATTGGGGAGTAAACTTAACCCAAATATATATGCCACCATCATCCTTTTGCATGGAGATGATGTTCTTGATGATGTGGTCCTGAGAGAGGAACCACTTCCTGCAGAAAATGTTGTGGTAATTGAAAACCAAGAGATCCTCCCTAGCCAAAAGACCAGGATTGGATCTGTGGTCCCTGTGGGTGCAAGGGCCTTAGGCACAGGTATAGGAGCCAGTGCCTCATGGGGGTTCTGCTTATATGAGGTGGGCCTAGGGTTAGTGGGCAGAGGGTTTGGTGGAGTAGCCTTGAGGGAAGTCTGGGGCACTGTCTGGGTGGTCAGTGCTGGGGCACAGGCCCATGATGGAGTGCTTAAGATGAGGGAAACTTGAGACTGGGCTGGGGAAGCAGTGGACTGAGGGAGGGGGTTGGCTGGGGCTGAATGAGTGGCCATGGCATTCTGAGTAGTGGCAATGTGATCCTGGAGTTCATATTCCATCATATGATGGATTATGATCTCATTCATCTCATCATCAACAAAGAGTTCAGGGGGCCCATTCGACAAGACAACATTCTCAGCCTGAAGGTGAGTGGCAGAAGTCTTATCAGAATGAGAGAGAGCAGATGGCTTTGCTTTGGGGGGCATAGCAAAAATGTTAAGGCTACAGTGGGCCTTGGACTAGAGAGCTTGTGAGAACGAGGTCAAGCGGACCTAGCAAGCTATCAGAGGTAGGGGAGGAAGTAGTTACACTCGCTCTCCGTCCTCTGAGACACAAGTGCGATGGAGATTGTAGTGGCTATCAACAATCCACCCAGCACTGGTGCACGACACAAGTTGGGAGGTTTAATGTGAACGAGTACAGACGATTAAACCTTCCAAGTAGTGTAGCTTGTATACACAAGTGCAGAGGAATGAGACGTGTAGTGGACGGCTCAATTCCCTTGCAATAGTGCAGCTAAGGACGTGCTTGCTTAACACTTAAGCTTAAGCGGTATACACCTGCGCCTTTAAGCAGGTAGACTAGGTAGAGTCTTGAGGGAGAGAAGCTGAGCAAGCGACTGAAAGACTCTGCACACAATTGATGAGAGGAGGGGGGATAGAATGTATGGCAATCCCTTATCCTCTAAGCAGACGGTGTGGAGAAGCTGCAAGTTGAGAATTAAGTCGAGCTTAGGGCTCAACTTCGTACCAATGCTTCCTTAAATACAGGAGGATCGTAATACTACTAGTATCGATCCTAGGATCTGGCACAACGCTGGGACACTGCCCACAAGTACAGTACACATCAGGGACGAGTCAGAACGAGTCACAGACACAGCCTATAGTATAGGGATCCTCAGGCGATCCAGATATCCAAGGGGGGACATACCACACTTGTACAGAGATCAGAATGGGTCAGGATGCGTATAGTAAATTTTTCACAGGTGCTTGTCTTGAGAACATACCAAGAGTCTGTCCGTGACAAAAAAATTGATGGTGGTGGTAAATGGTCAAGAGGGCCGACACCTCATGTTGTGCCACAAGTGCTGCCTCATGCTGCAGTAACTGCAGATGATCTGATCCTGGTCTTTTGGCCAGGTGAAGACCTGTCAGTGTTTGATTATCACAATATCTTTTGCAAGAAGTGGTTCCTCTCCTGGGATCACATCCTCAAGAACATCATCTCTGTGCAAAAGAACAATGATGGCATGTTCATATGGGTCAAGTTTACTCCCCAGTACCACAGCTACCTGATTTGATCAGGCTTGTGGCTCATCCCACACCAGGTCTCCTCACCACACCCACCAGCAATCCTGGTGAAGAAGGTGAAGAATGTAATTTTTGCATTTGTTCTCAAGGTCTTGTTGGAGGACCCCTGTAAAATGGGGTTTTTCAATCTCGCACCAGCCCAGTGTCAGTCGAACTGGAAGACCAAAAAGAGGCACATAGCCTGGGCTAAATGCTGGGCTGCTCAGAAGGCTAAGCACACCACCACTGGGGGGAAACCCTCTGCTGCATGCACTCAGCCCCCACTTGCTACCACATCAGAGGCCAAGCCCACATTTGGCCCACCACCTCCCCCAGCAGTTCCTTCTCCATCTATGCCCAGGATCACTGAGGAGGAGGAGTTGAGGGTCTTGGAGTTTAAGGATAGAAAGGGTATGTTGTCTGCTAGCGAGATAGTAAGGTTGGCTACCTTAAAGGAGTTGCTATATGGGGAAGTAGGGCCAGAGGGCAAGTTGGAGGTTTCTCATGAGGGTAAGGAGCTTCTTCACCACTGGCATCAATCACTGAACCCTGTCTCCAGTTAAGCATCCTTGTTGGGTGCCTAATTAGTTAGTTTGTTCTGTAAGGCAGAGTTACATTCAAATATAACTCATTATCACTTAAAAAAAAAATGGTCAAGAGGCCTGATGACAGATGACTTGTCAAACTTGTCCAGGATTGAAATGGTCCTCACAACATCATCAAAGGAGTGTGGGAGCACTCTGATGATAGCTATAACAGCCAGCTCATCATAGAGGTTGTCAAGAGTGAAGGAGGAGGGGGAAAGTGACTTTATAACCCTGATATGTTCATCTACCCTGTTAATTAGGGAGTCCAGTGATTCAGACTCTGATTTTTCAACAGAGAGTAGGGCATGGTGTGCATTGAAGCATGGTGCAGTATGCTGCTGAATGAAGGAGGTCTTGAGGGTGTCCCAGATGAGAACAGGGTTATCCCCACAGTCCCTGATAAGCACCTTGACTTCCTGCAACATGACAGTCTTCAGGGCACCTGCAGCTCACTCTGCCTTCATCTCCCATTGCTCCAGCTTGTCTTCATCAACTGGCACAGCCTGAGAGATGATTTTGCCACTAGAGTCCTTAATTTCTGGCTTCCTAGCTGGCTTTTTCTCCAAACCAGAGACCAAGTGCCATAGACCATTGAGCTGAAGCCAGAATTTGATGTCATTGGCCCAGAGGCAATAATTCTCACTTATAAGGTGAGGTATAGACAAGATAAAGCCATCCTTGGAGCCAGACATGATGAGAAAGGAGTGAGATGAGGTGATGGAAGTAAAATAAGTGATTGTGAATGAAGAAATGAAGCTTTATCTTTGAAAATTAAGAGAGCAGTGGTAGGACATGTGTAGATGCATGATGTTTAAAGACAACACAGGCCAGGGCCCATAACCTGTTATAATACATCCTAGAGGGGCCCTTGGTTGAGAGATAACCACAGAGGACTGCAGAGGAGCAAATAAGACTAATATTAAGTAGCTAGCAAGTATACTGCATACCTGCAGAGAAGCAAATAAGACTAAGGCTAAATATCAACCTGACTAAGCTGAAACTTACTGGAAATCCTGAATGATGCATCTGGAGCATTACACTGGCACCATAGAGCCATAGCTCAAATGCTTGGCCCAAAAATCACAATAACACTTCTTTAGTGATTTAAGCTCACCCTTACATGGCTTTGAAGTTAACTCACCTGGTGACATTCATTCTAGATATCATATTTTGGAGAACATGGTATAATCAGCACAATCACCAAATGTTATAAACTATTTTCATCTCTATGCTTACCATACTTTGCTGACTCTTACTGTATGCTTACTGCTAACTGATGACTCCAGAACTGCCTCCAGATCTCATAGCTAAGTGACTGCTATGCCACTGTACTATATTCTGATGACTGATGAGACTGAGACTCCCTGTACTAGTGCACTACAATAGATCAGATACTACTAGTACTAGTACTTACCTAACTCAATCCTAGTAGCACAATTATGTGACCCCTCTTGTATATAAGCCTCTGTAGCATTGCAGTTGAGCTCTAAGCTCGACTTTGTACTCAATCTACACTCTTCTCTTGCCCTACTGCCCAGTAGCACCTTGAGAGCATCACAAAGCAACTCCCCACTCTACTTCTCATCTTACTCCATCTCTGCACTTCACTGGACTGCTCCAGAGCCTCCTTAGTGCTATAACTAAGTCCCAATCATTGTTACTTGCCTAAAGAGGCAGGCATCGCGTGCCATCAGCCGTGTACACATCTGCAGCATCAGAACGGCCCGTAGAGCCGTAACATGTAGCCATGGCAGTTCACACTTGCATTTAAGAAACTAAGTGAGATATCAGCTACTTAGCATAAGACAAATCTTCCAATCCTCACCAAATCTGTGTCCAATGAGAGTGACCATTTCTATTTGTGAGCAGTTGTCAATTTCTGTGAAGGATATGAGAAATTGCCTGCCAATTCATAACCTATACTTACTGCTGCATGCTTGCTTCTTTCCCTCTCTTTGTAAGCCTAGGAAACCACATATGAGAGTGCTGCTCATCTATGAATATGGTTATCACATACCACCTTTGTTTGTTGATCCAATTTTGCCCAGCTCTTGTTGAACTCTGTGGCAGTTCCCTTGAGATTAGAGGTGCACCAGTCTGTTGCATAAAGGTCCCTATCAGAACTGTTAATACTTCACATAAAATATGAGTCACATGCCTACCTTGCTGTCTTTATGCCTTTCAGCTGCATCTTTGTGCCCTTTCTTTTCTCAGTGGCAGGGAAGACTGGTGTTGCTGGGATAGAGGCAGCAGAATGAGGGGCCACTGGTGCTTCTAAGATTGAGGCAAGGGCCACCATGACTGGCACTTTTAAGATTGGGGCAGGGGCCACTGCCACTGCCACTGAGATAGAAGGAGTGGGAAGTGTTATAATATATCCTAGAGGGGCCCTTGGTTGAGAGACATGTTGAGAATCATAGGACCTCTGAAATAAATGAGGTGAAACCACATGACTATGGGACCACACATCACCCCAAAGGGGGATATAGTGGGTGAAGGCATGATCAAGAGAAAATATGACCAGACTGGGGTTTGAACCCAGGACCTCCCAGTTATATCCTGGTAGCTCTAACCACTGAGCTATCCAGTCTTGAGTTCTGAAGTGGGGTATTGGCTTATGACTGGTTGCTATATCCAATAAGACAACCACAGGGGACTGCAGAGAAGCAAATTAGACTACTATTTCATCACTAACAAATGTACTTTATACCTGCAGAGGAGCAAATAAGACTAAGGCTAAAAATCACTTCTCTGCACTAAATCTCAACCTGACTAAGCTGAAACTTACAGGAAATCCTGAACAATGTGTCTGGAGCATTACACTGGCACCATAAAGCCATAGCTCCAACACTTGGCCCAAAAATCACAATAACAGGAAGGGGATAGGGTGAAGCTGTGCTCAATCCCATGATGTTGCTGCAAGCCTGTTGATGTTTTTTTTTTTGGTGCAAAAGGCCTATATTGATAGCAGATTGGAGTGAAGTTCAGCCTAATGTGTACAGAACATACTATGTAAAGGACAGTCCCAATCCTATCAAAGTACTCTCTGCATCTACCTCTTCTCTCAATGTGTGCAGCCAAGACACATTATCCTCAGTTAACATACCACACCACTCTCTGAAAATCAAAACTTGCACCTTATCCTCCCTAGTAATGATCTTCTGGGCCACAGACTCTGAGGGTGACAGAGGCCTTGTACATTTAAGGATCAGAGATAGGGCATTAGAGGGGAGGGGCATGGCTCAGACAGAGGCAACAGGGCCCAGTCTCAGTACTTGCGCCACCTGTTCTTTACCTGAAGCTGTAGCCCTGGGTGCCTTGCCTTTACCAACCCCTTGCCCTACCTTTGCTGCCTTCTAGGCCACCCAGGTCTTCTTTCAGGCCTCTCTCTTCTTTGCCTTATGCTTTGCAGTACACTCAGCCTGGGGCTGAGCAGGCAGGTTGAAGAACCCTTGATGCAGGCCCTCTGAGAGAACTTTGCAGATAAATGCAAAGATAACCTTCTTCAACTTCTTGACCAACAGCATAGAAGGCTGAGCTGAAGTGGTCTGATGTGGGATTAGCTGCAGAGCAGACTGTAAAAGGAAAGTGTGGTACTGGGGAGTAAACTCAACCCAGGTAAACTCCCCTGAATTGGTTTTCTGAGCCAACTCAATATGCTTCACTAGTGCCTCCCTAGAGAGGTACCAGTTACAGTGAAGGAGATTGTGAAGGTCAAACACCAAAGCATCTGATGTAGGAAAGGGTGTGTTTACTGTTGTAACAGTAACAGGGCCCACTCTGCCTCCATCCCTGAGCCTACCACTTACAAGCAGTCTCAACTATGTCCTGACTCAGACTTGTGGCAAAAAGCTTGTGAGGAAGAAATGGAGGCCCATAGGCAGAATGGCATGTGGGAGATTGTCAAATTGCCACCTGGGAAGTGTGCAATTGGCTGTAGATGGTGCATGAAGGTCAAACACAATGCTGATGGCTCCCTGGATCGCTACAAGGCCAGATTGGTTGCAAAAGGCTACTCTCAGCATCCTGGCTATAACTTCAAGGAGACATTTGCTCCCACTGTCAGATATGCCACCATTTGCACCATCCTTGCCATTGCAGCTCTGGAGGACTTTGAGCTTTGCTCCATTGACATCTCTCATGCCTATCTCAATGGGGAACTTGAGGAGGATATCTACATGCAGCAGCCTGAGGGATTTGAGGTTGGAGGTCCAGAATATGTTTGCAAGCTTTGCAAGTCACTCTATGGGCTGAAGCAAGCTAGCAGAGTCTGGAATAAGACACTTCATGCTGTTCTCATTTCAATGGGATTTCAGTGAGTCCTTTCAGATCATGGGTTGTATGTCTATTCCAGAGATGGGATTCAGATTTTCATGCCTGTCTTTGTGGATAACATCACTCTGGCTGGCAACAATCCTACAGCCATTGACTCATTTGTCTGGGAGCTGTCTTCCCACTTCAAGCTTTGTGATTTGGGGCCTACCACCCAACTCCTTGGCATGGAGATTCACAGAGATTGTCCCAATTGCACCCTCTCACTCTCTCAGAGCAACTTCATCACCCAGCTTATTCAGCAGCATGGTTTACAGGATGCTAAGCCTGTATCCACTCCTCTTAACCCTGAATCTTGCCTCTCCACCTTCATGGCACCTCAGAATGATGCAGAAGCTCAAGAGATGTCCCAATACCCTTACATTTCCATTGTGGGCTCTCTGATGTATCTGGCACTCACCATAAGGCCTGACATTGCCTATGCTGCTGGAGTTCTTTTTTTTTTTTTTGTTTTTTTTGGTGAATGGCAAATCTATTGAGGCAAAAATACACTACTACCTCAACAAGTGTATGCCTAGTGTAAATCTAAATGAAGGTCACTGCTAAAGGGAATGTGGTTTGCCACATCTGATGATCCTGTATGTAATCCAAACCTTGACAGCAACTCCACCTAGGTACTTATGGCCACAAGCCAGCCATGGGAAGGAGGCATAACTGGTTCCCAACCCAGATCATTGCCAAGAGGGTCTGAAGGTTAAGGGGGGGTGAATCAGCCATGGTGATACTGAAGAGGGACAAGGGTGGAACAGGCAGATGGTGGATGGGCAAATCAGTGGGAGGGAGGGAAGTAGGAGGAGGGCACCCAACACTCCATTTCAGGGGGAAAGATGGAAGGAAGGAGAAGGGGGGTGGGCAGCAAGGAGATAGTTGGAGGAGAAGCAGAAGGTGCCCGGTGTTACAGACAGGCTCTGAGTATGTTCAGAAGATGTGTTAAAATATGTCCTAGAGGGGCCCTTGGTTGAGAGACAACCACAGGGGACTGCAGAGGAGCAAATAAAAATGAGATTAAGTAGCTAACAAGTGTACTATATACCTGCAGAGGAGCAAATACGACTAAGGCTAAAAATCACTCCTCCGCACTAAATATCAACCTGACTAAGCTGAAACTTATGGGAAATCCTGAACAACACATCTAGAGCATTACACTGGCACCATAGAGCCATAGCTCCAATGCTTGGCCCATAAATCACAATAACATCAAGCAAGGGCCCGGAGCCTGACACTGCACAGGCCCAAGGTATAGAAGGGGTGGCCAAAGCTGCAGGGGCAGAGGGAGCCAGGGCAGTGGGCCACAAGGCCGGCTGATGAGTCTCCTTACCAGAAGATGGGGCCCACTTCTTCTTTGGCTTCTTGCAGGCCAGGCTAGCAGCTGGAGCTGCCAGGGGCAAGGCAGAGGAAGGGTGAAAAAGTGGCAGGGCAGAGGGTCCAGACTTGTGCAAGGGCCCAGGGCCATGGGCAGGTTGGACAGGTGGGAAGAAAAGGGAGGGGCTTACATGGCCCTCTAAGACTTTGATCATATAGGTGAATGTGGCCCACTTAATGGCTGCAATGAGGCAGTCAGAGGGGGCAACATGGAAAGCAGCCTGCAAAAGGGTGCTATGGAAGAGGGGAGCAAACTCAACCCAGGTAATGGTCCCCTTCTCATCCCTTTGACAGGAGAGGAGGGAGGAACAAAGGTGGTTTTTTTTTTTTTTTTTTTTTAAATCCAACTTGTATACCACTGCATACAACCAAGTACAGATGCGGTCCCATGCTACTGTGCATATAAAAGATTGTGAAATAAGTGTCCTCCTGTGGCACTCTAAGTACTACTTGCAAACTTGTAAGTACAGGCAGAGGCATAAAAACGCAATGGCCTTTCGAAGGCCTCCGAACTGGTGAGAGTATAGTAGCCTAATCTTGAACAAAGGGGGGATGAGAAGAAAGGAGGGGGCAAGGGGCGACAGTTCGACAGGGGTGTGATTAGGAATTGGGGTGGTTGTGTATGGTGGTAAAGCAGGAAAAGTGTGCAAACCACCTTGGGATGGGTCGGAGTTGGTGGGCACACGTTTCTTTGGCACCCTGTTGTGGTCTACGGCAGGGTACTACGTTGTGGGAGGCCCCCTATGGTGCTCTATGGCGAACTGTACACGTCTCTCCTCCTTTCGGTGGAGAGCTTCTTCATAGTGCACGCGTTTGGCAGATGACATGCCGATCAGTGACTTTTCTGGCTGAGTGTATACTAAAGATTGGCCTTGCTCAGCGGGGGGATTGGCCCCTGGGGCCTGAGTAGAGGGTTGTGTTTGTTGTGTCGTTTTCAGGGTGGGCTTCTTTTGGGGCGGGGTGTCCTTCCAGCATTTGATCATGATGACATGTCTAAAGGCATACATAGTACATAAGTGGAGGAGGTGCTGAGCACTTGTGCCATCTGGGTCCTCGAATGAGAATGAGAGGGAGGAGGTGGTGCCATTGGCATATGTGGATGGGGCCCGGACCTATGAGGGGAGTTGGGTGATGGGGAGGATGGAGTAGGCAGGGTTCTTGGCAATGAGGGCTTGGTGGACCTCGTGTGGGGTGTATGCTCCTTGTGTTTCTGTTTTGCCTGTTGGCACTGAGTTAATGCGGAGTTTGGACCACTTAACGTTGTGGCATGGTTTGGGCAGGGATTGAGGGACTGCCTGGGCAGTAGCCGAGAGGGAAGCTTGGAGAGCTTTGGTAAAGTGTGGGAGTGTGTTGGTGAGCTGTGATGCCGTGACATGAGCACTGCCCCAGAGAACAAGGTTACCCTTTGCAGTCCACCTTGTGGCAGACATGTGGACTTGGGTGAGGTTTGTGGAGTCCAGGTTGGCATTGATGGTGGTGCAGACGTCGGCTGGTGAGGGCTTCTGGTCTGGCCAGGTGTAGCCAGCAGTGTCTACCATAAGGCTTGGCCTTTGTAGGGAGGAAGCAGCGGTGGCATAGGTGGGCTGGGTAGGCAGTGCTCCTTTGGAGGGGCTGCCTTTAGTAGGATTGGGCTGTGAGGGGCTGGGCTTGGCTTTGAGATCCTTCCTGACTTCTGATGTGGTCTTGGCCAGGTTGGCTAGCGTGTTCTCCAGGCTTGAGGCAAATCTGAAGGGCATTGAGTTCTTTGGCTGGGGCAGCAGGGGGCATGTTGCTCTTGGGTAATAGAGACTGAATGAGCAGGTCGTGTAGTAGGAGGCTGAGGATATGTCCACTAGCCCAGTGAGCTTTGCTGGGTGAAGCCTTGGCCGGGTGCATAAACTTCAGGTAGGCTAGGGCCAGACCTAGCACGGTAGACAAAGAGTCATGGTTGGCAGGGAGCATTTGTTGCAGTTGTTCCCCAGGCATGGGGAGGAAGGTGGGGAGATGTATGGTTTGGACATTTGCCATGATGGTGGTTCCCGTATGAGGGCATGGGAACAAAGGTGGTTTTTTTTTTTTTTTTTTTTTTTTTTTTTTTTAAGTGATAACGAGTTAAATTGAACGCAACTCTGCCTTACAGAACAAAATAACTAATTAGGCACCCGACGAGGATGCTCGACTGGAGACAGGGTTCGGTGATTGACGCCAGTGGTGAAGAAGCTCCTCACCCTCATGAGAAACCTCCAGCTCGCCCTCTGGCCCTACTTCCCCATATAGCAACTCCTTTAAGGTAGCCAACCTTACTACCTCGCTAGCAGACAACGTACCCTTTCTATCTTTAAACTCCAAGACCCTCAACTCCTCCTCCTCGGTGATCCTGGGCGTAGACGGAGATGGAACCGCCGGGGGAGGCGGTGGGCCAAACACAGGCTTGGCCGACGATGGGTTAGCGAGCGGAGACACAGTGGATGCGGCAGAGGGTTTCCCCCCAGCGGCGGTCCGCTTAGCCTTCCGAGCGGCCCGGCGTTTTGCCCAGGCTACGCGCCTCTTTTCGGTCTTCCGGTTCGACTGATGCCGAGCCGGTGCGAGATCGAAAAACCCCGTTTTACGGGGGTCCTCCGACAAGACCTCAAGAACGAATGCGAAAATTACCTTCTTCACCTTCTTCACCAGGATCGCTGGCGGGCGTGGTGAGGAGACCTGGTGCGGGATGAGCCGCAAGCCTGATCGAATCAGGTAGCTGTGGTATTGGGGAGTAAACTCGACCCATATGAACGCGCCATCATCGTCCTTTTGCGCGGAGATGATGTTCTTGATGATGTGATCCCGGGAGAGGAACCACTTCTTGCGAAAGATATTGTGATAATCGAACACTGACAAGTCTTCACCCGGCCGAAAGACCAGGATCGGATCATCGGCAGTTACCGTGGCACGAGGCGGCGCTTGTGGCGCAACACGAGGTGTCGGCGTGTCGATGGGGGGCCCAGGGTTAGTGGGCGCGGGGGCTGGTGGAGGGCCCCCGGCAGGAGGAAAAGCCTGCGTCTCGATGTCCACGTAGGACAAGGGAGTGGCAGGGCGATGGGAAACGGTAGGCGATGGAGGGTCCACAGCCATGGAAGGGGGAGAGGAGCCAACAGAAGACGGAGGGTTCTCACCCAGGACCCGCATCCACTTGCATAGAAATTTGTTCATTTGCGGGTCGATGAAAGGTTTAGGGGGCTCGCCAGTGCGGAGGGCGGCCTCAGCCCGAAGGCGTGCAGCGTTCCTCTTCTCAGCGAGGGGGAGGGCAGACTCAGGATTGGACATGAGCGAAAAGAGATGGTGGTGGTAAAAGGTCAAGAAGGCCTGGAACAAAGGTGGTTGCAGCTGAGGAACCAGTGATGGCAAAAAGTTGCCAAGAGTATATTGAGCAGTGTGGAGACCATACATTTGGCAGGGGTAAGGGCAGTCTTGGGCCTGGGTGGGCCAGGGAGGTTGATGGCCAAGGTATCCATCCTAGGGAGAGCCATGGGAGGGGGGGAAAGAGAGGCAGCTGTGGGAGAGCAAGTGCCTAGAGAGAAGGGAGTGATGGAGGGAGAGCCAGAGCTAGCAGCATGAGCCACCTGCTCAGCATCCCAGAGGGCTTTTATCCTAGCAGCCCTCTTAGCCTTAAAAAGGGGGAGGGAAGGGGTCGACGGTGAGGAAACAGAAGACATAAAAAATAGATGGTGGTGGTTCAGGTTCAAGGAGCCTGCTGCCAGAGTCCTTGCCAGATTCAATTCCAAGTCTGGCCTGGCTCACTGGCAAGCTGTAAAGCATCAGCAAGTGTTATGTGCCTCTGATCTTGCCCATAACCTGTATAATTACATGTTGCTTACTGTTTATTGATACATCAATTACTTGCTGATGACCAATCGCTGATACATTGTTTCTGTACGATTACATGTTGCTTACTGTTCATTGATGCATTGATTACTCACTGCTGACCAATTGCTGACTTGTTTGACTATTGCTTACTTGCTTCAGAATGTTCTGGAAGGTTTCCTCAGTATATATAGAGATGCCTGTATTCACTCCAAGCCTTAAGCTTATATTATTCCAAATATATGCTATTGTCTCATCATCACTCTTGTGCACCTCTGGAGGCCCTCCTCATCTCACTAGCATTTACTCTTGGACTTGTATTTAGTTATAAGCCATCTGAAGTCTATTGATTGAACTATAAGCAATCAACTTCAGAGTCGCACCATGTTCCAGCCCTTCCTGGTCCAGTCACCTTTCTAATTAGGCACAACCCAACTTCACTCAGAACTCACTAGTCACTTATAGTTCATCAAGGCTTGCTATCATGAGTGAGGCCCCCGACAAGGCCTTATCAGCAAGCCTCTTAACTTCTTACCACCATCATTGTTTTTTTGATTTTGTTTCAATAGCCCCCAAACATGCCCCCTCTACTGGCTTGACCTATGTAGTGGCTGACTGAGTTGAATGGGAGGCATGCCCCAAGCATGCCATCTACTTCACACACTATGATGCCACTTGGGTGTCAGCTGAACTGGATCTCCCTGCATCCCCCACTGAGGTGGCAGACAATATACTTCTTTCCTACAATATTGCAACTGGGAAATCTGAGATGTGGCAGGAGTCTACAGGCTCCCTCCTCCATTGTCAAGGAAGATATCCCAGACAATGATGCTTTCTACTTGGAGCTACCCAGGCAGTCCCTGCTGCCTGTTTTCTACCCTATGCCCCCTGTTCCCCTTGCAGCTCCTCGGCCTAACACGCCTTTGGACACTTCCCCACCTTGTGCCTGAGAGCCTAGCCTGCCTCATGCCCCACCACCACCTTGTATTGACCCTGTGCCCAGGGTCACAGGGCCTCACCCAAAGCCTGGCCCTGCCACCACTATGAACATGCCCTTTCCCCCATTAACTGACAACCCATTAGTCTTTGACTACCTCAACCTCCTTCACTGCAAGGCCTTCTTGACCTTTTACCACCACCATCAATTTTTTGCCATGCCCCCAAAAGCTAAGCCAACTGCCCTCCCTCGCTCTGAGAAGACCTAAGCAGCTCACCTTTGGGCTGAGAATGCTGTCCTATCAGATGAGTCCCCTAAACTCTTTGCTGACAACGAAATGAATGAGTTGATGATCCAACATCTGATGGGCTTCAGCAAGTTCAACTTCATTGCCAACATCCAGAATGCCATGGCAGCTTGTTCTGCCCCAGCTCCTCCACCCCCAACACAGGCATTCCCTGCCTGGTCCTCTGTTTCACTTATCTCTTGCACTCTGCCCTGGGCATCCACCCTGGCAGTGCCCCAGACTTCCCTCAAGGCCACTCAACCTAACCCTTCACCCACTAACCCTGGGCCCAGCTCAGGTAAGACAAACCCCTGCAATGTGCCAGCCCCCACACCCACACTTAAGGCCACAGTGCCCGCAGGGCTGCAGATCCAATCTTGGTCTTCAAGCCGGAAGAAGATCTGTCAGTCTTCGACTACCACAACATTTTCCAGAAAAAGTAGTTCCTTTCCCGGGATCACATTATCAAGAACATTGTCTCCACACAGAAGGATGACGATGGCACATACATCTGGGTCGAGTTTACTCCCCAGTACCACAGCTCCCTCATCCAATCAGGTCTGTGGCTCATCCTGCACCAGGTCGCTTCCCCATGCCCACCAGCCCCTGGTGAAAAAGGTGAAGAAGGTTATTTTTTCATTCATTCTCAAGGTCTTGTCCAAGGGCCCCCATAAAATGGGGTTCTTTGATCTAGCAGCAGAGCGGTGCAAGTCGACCTGCAAGACTGAAAAGAGATACCTTGCCCATGCCAAATGCCAGGCCACCCGGAAGGAGAAGCACACCCCTGTGGCTAACCCCACAGGCACATGCCAAACTTCACTGCTTATGAGACAAGATGAGGCCCCACTGTCCAAACCAGTGTACAGCCCACGGCCCCCCCCCCAATGATCACACCTGCCCTGAGACCTCAGCAAGCTCTAATCGCATCCATTTGGAGGAGAAGATGCAGGTGCTGGAATTCAGGGAACGGAAAGGTTTGTTGATGGATCGTGAGGCTAGTAGGTTGGTTACCTTACAGGAGTTGCTATATAGGGATATAGAGGTAGAGGGATATGTCGAGACCATGCAGGTGGGTGGCAAGACAGTTTCCCACTATTATCAAACCCCACCTCCAGCTACAGCAGAGCCTGATACACCCACCAGGCCTAAGTAGTATATTGGACTTGTAAGGCAGAGTTACATAAAGAATACATTACTTATCATGGAAAAAAAAAAACCTCCTTCACTGTCCTTGGTATCTGTCAAAGGATGCCCTGATAAAGCACATTATATCTGCACAATGTGATGAGAAGGGGGTTTTTACCTGGGTTGAGTTTACTCCCCAGTACCACTCTTTCCTTATACACTCTGCTCTGCAGCTCGTACCACATCAGACACTTTGGTCTAGGCCACCTGC
Organism: Russula virescens; assembly: GCA_003316435.1. Taxonomy (NCBI): domain Eukaryota; kingdom Fungi; phylum Basidiomycota; class Agaricomycetes; order Russulales; family Russulaceae; genus Russula; species Russula virescens. The sequence goes on along the minus strand of QFEY01001978.1, from coordinate 39,973 downwards.
CCCACTGGTATGCAAGCTGAAAAAGGTTGTCTTTGCATTTGTGTGCGAAGTTCTCTTGGAAGGGCCCTGCCATGGGTTCTTTGACATTCCCTCACACCCTGACACAGATCGTGCTGCGAAGTGCAAGGCAGAGAAGAACAAGAAAAAATGAGAAGCTTGGAAGAAGACCCAAGAAGCCTGGAAGGTGGGCAAAGGGGGGAAAGAGGTGAGTAGTGTGGCAGCACCCGGGGCTTCAGCTCCAGGTAAAGAACAGGTGGCACCAATTAGACCAGGCCCTGTTGCTTCCATTCAATCCACCCCCCTGCCCTCAACCACCCCATTTCCACTCCTCAAATGTATATGGCCTCTGTCACCCACAGAGTCAGTCACCCAGAAGATCATTACCAGGGAGAATGAGCAGAGGGTTTTGGTGTTCCGTGAGCAACATGGAATGTTGACTGGGGAGGAAGCACAAAGGCTGCATAGCTTGAGGGAAGAGGTAGACACTGAGAGCCCCACAATAGGATTGGGACTGTCAATTCCAAAGGACTTTTAGTACACGCTATGTTGAACTTCCCTCCATCACCTTGCAATATAGGCCTTTAACAAAAAAAAAAAAAAGCTGCAAAGCATGTCCTTCACTACCTTAAGGGCACAGTGGATCACAAACTTGTCTACAAGCCTGCTGACTCTCCAGAGCCCTTCATCACCTATTCTGATGCTGATCATAGAGGCAATCCAGGCAATGGGAGATCCACTGGAGGATATGTGGTCAAGATTGGGAGTGGTGCAGTCTCATGGAGTTCCAAGCTTCAATCCCTTGTTGCTCTGTCCGCCACTGAAGCAGAGCACATCTCAGCTGTTGAGGCTGGAAAGGAGATTATCTGGATGCACAACCTTCTTGGGGAGCTTGGATTTGAGTTCTCAGGTGCATCTATTCTCAGAATGGACAATCAGTCTGCCATTGCTGTGAGCAAGAATCCTGAGCACCATAGGAGAATAAAGCACCTTTCACTTTGCCTGTTTTGGCTTCAGGATGCTGTGAAGCAAGGCCTGATTGCACCCACATTTGTGACCACACAGAACATGGCTGCTGACATATTCACAAAGGCCTTGGACAGGGTGAAGTTGCAGAAGTGTGCTGGTATACTTGGATTGGAGAGATGTTAGTGATTGGAGCCTTGCACTGACATGGGGGAGTGTTATTGTGATTTTTGGGTGAAGTCTTGGAGCTTTAGCTCTATGCTGCCAGTGTAATGCTCCAGATGTATTGCTTGGGATTTCCTGTAAGTTGTAGCTTAGTCAGGTTGATATTTAGTGCGGAGGAGCGATTTTTAGCCTTAGTCTTATTTGCTCCTCTGCAGGTATGTAGCACATTTGTTAGCTACTTAATATCAGTCTTATTTGCTCCTCTGCAGTCCCCTGTGGTTGTCACTCAACCAAGGGCCCCTCTAGGACATATTATAACACATTGAATGTCTCCTCTTAGACTGATGGGTGTTATTGTCAGTCCTGAATTGTATTTGCCTTTTTTTTTTTGGTGCAAAGGGCTATATTAAAGTGAAAGAAGATCAGTGTATAAACATGTAGACATGTAAGGATGGTACAGTAGTGAGCGTAGGCTCTGGATATCTGTCCAGTAGTGTAATAAATAGTGGGTGGCAATGTGATGATCCTGTACATAATCCAAACCCAACTCCTTTCACAAGCACCCAGGCTGTATAGATGTACCTAGCCAAAGATAGAGGTCTACCATCAGTTAACCTGGAGCAGGTCATAGGCCAAAGGCCACACCATTGCCAAGAGGGTGTGAAGCCTTAACAGGGTAAACACTGCTATACATCCAAAGATGCCAAGATCAGGGGGAAGAGGACAAGGATGGAACAGGCACAAGGCCTAGGGTGTTAAGTGGAGAAGGATAGGAAAGAAGACCCTGCCCATTGGGTCATATCAGGGGGAAACAGAGAGGGAAGGAGGGGGGTGGGTGGCAGAGAAACAGTTAGAGGACTTGCACTAGGTGCCCTACCAAAACACTGCATCCTATCAGCCAGAGAGGCCAACTCCTGTTGTTCCATAAGGTCCATCACAAGGTGTGAGTAGATCCTCATGTTGTGAAGGCTCAACAGCCATTGCTGCTTGAAAGTGGCAAGAGGGCCAGATCCACACATGGGGGGTACCTGCAAGCAAAGGAGAGGTGGCCAAAGGGGCTGTGCAGCAGGCTGCAAGGCTGGCTGAGGCATCCCTGAGGAGGCCAAGGGGGTGGCAACATGAGCCTTCTTGCCCTTCTTCTTGCCCTTTCCCTTAGATGCCACCACAGCAGTAGGGGTTGGAACAGGGGTCAAGGCATTTGAGGGTGGTGGAGCTGAAGGCCCAGACTTGCAGGCACATGCAGGGCAAGGGGCAGGCCAAGCAGGTGGGAAGAAAGTGGAAGGGCATACACAGCCTTCCAGAACTTTGATCACATATGTGAAGAGTGCCTGCTTCACAACTACAACAAGACAGAGTGGAAGGGTGAGAAGAACTTGACCCAGGAAATGCAACTTGTCTTGAGGTCCCTTTGACAGGACAAGAGAGAGGTGTGAAGGTGGTCACAATTAAGTAACCAATGGTGATGATAAGTGGCCAGAAGAGTGTTGACAGGGGTTGTGTCACGGACAGACTCTTGGTACATTCTCAAAGACAAGCACCTGTGAAAAATTTACTATACGCATCCTGATCCATCCTGATCTCTGTACAAGTATGGTACGTCCCCCCTTTGGATATCTGGATCGCCTGAGGATCACTATACTATAGGCTGTGTATGTGACTCGTCCTGACTCGTCCCTGATGTGTACTGTACTTGTGGGCAGTGTCCCAGCGTTGTGCCAGATCCTAGGATCGATACTAGTAGTACTACGATCCTCCTGTATTTAAGGAAGCATTGGTACAAAGTTGAGCCCTAAGCTCGACTTAATTCTCAACATGTAGCTTCTTCACACCGTCTGCCTAGAGGATAAGGGATCGCCATACATTCTATCCCATCTCCTCTCATCAATTGTGTGCAGAGTCTTTCAGTCGCTCACCTAGCTTCTCTCCTTCAAGACTCTACCTAGTCTACCTGCTTAAAGGTGCAGGTGTATACCGCTTAAGCTTGAGCATTAAGCAAGCACGTCCTTAGCTGCACTATTGCAAGGGAATTGAGCTGTTCTCTACACATCTCATTCCTCTGCACTTGTGTATACAAGCTACACTACTTGGAAGGTTTAATCGTCCGTACTCGTTCGCATTAAACCTCCCAACTTGTGTCCTGCGCACCAGTGCTGGGTGGATTGTTGATAGCCTCTACACTCCCCATTGCACTTGTGTCTCAGAGGTTCAAAGAGCGAGTGTGACTACTCACTCTTCCACCTCTGATAGCTTGCTAGGTCTGCTTGACCTCGTTCTTGCAAGCTCTCTAGTCCAAGGCCCGCTACAGCCTTAACAGGTTGAGACTGTCCTCTTAGGGGGGGAAGTGTGAGTCTTAGCACTTACCCCAGCATCCTTGGCCAACTTTGAGCCCCCAGGGGGAGTGTTAGTGGCCTCTGCTGGGGCAGAGGGGTTGACAGACATAGCCTCCATCCAAGGGTGAGCTGTAGGAGAAGGGGAAAGGGAGGCAGCCATGGGAGAGTGAGTACCAAGGGAAGATGACATGGGAGTGTACTGGCCAGTGGGCAGGCTGGTCTTGAGACGACATTTGCAAGGCAGGGGAACTGCAGGAGCAGGGGAGGGCATTGTATTGTCAATGAGAAAAGACATTGGAAAAGGAGATGGTGGTGGTAAGAAGTCAAGAAGGACTGTTGTATTTGCCTTTGTCTAGGACCAGTGTCAGTTACAGAAGGATTGGAAGTGGTGGTGCTGGCCTGTGTGGAATAGATACAGCTAGGCTAGAGCAGATGGGTATGTGACAATCCAGACTTTTCACATCTCCAGCAGGAAGTGGCTCTATGTGCAACACATCACAACAGGCTTTAAGCCTACAACAATTGAATCATGCTCCCAGTTTCAATCCAGCACCATTGCTAACTACATGGGGTTACCATCAATGGTACTCTTATAAGGAAAGAGAAGATCATACATACTTGTTGGACCAATAGGTTGGGATCCCTGTGCTTCACTAGGCACTTAATCAGCATTACCCTTGGAAGGAGTTGAGGGCTTCTTGCAATTTCTCACTGCCATAAATGTTGAGGCTCAAGGTTGAAGGGCAAGAGGCAGGGTTTCACTTATTTCTTTTTCTGTTTTAGTAATTTCCATAGGTTTATGGTTCACACATCCCTGGACCCACCACCCCATATAGTAGGTAAAAGAACATTGATATAATGATAATAAGGCAAAGTATACATGATACATGTGCCCAGATCAAGGTTTAAGTACTAATGTTTCAACATTTGAGCCATAATATGCTCAGTTATCACCCACTCTATATACCCATGCTGCATCTCCATAAACAGAAAGTTTTGCGCTCACTGACCAGCTGCTTATACTTCTCATCTCCTTGCTTGATGTCTCAGATTCAGTATGCACAGCCAACATATACTATATATAACCACAGTGTGAATATCATCTGAATGATCATCAGGGAAAATCTCATTTGTTAAGCAAAAATAATCAGCAGTTGCTAGAGCTCACTAGTGAGAATTGTTGAAATTATTGCATTATCACAGCTTATTTTACCCCCCAGTAATTTATCAATAATGCCACCAAATAACCACACATCATATTTAATAGCAAACACAAACAACATTTATTGTCCAATAGCCTACATGTAAAACTATGGCTAGAAAGGATTGGATATAGTTGGATAAAACTGTAGTAAATTAGGTATATTAGGCCCTGCCAGCATGTGGTGTGACACCAGATTAATGATTGCAATTTGAAATAAAGACAACAAGGGAGAGAGGGGAAAAGATAGTTTGACACAAGGAGATGAATTGTCTGACACAAATGAAGGAACAGGATAGATAGGTATAAGAAAGCCCTCTGTTGAACTGTCGAAGGCATGTCAATACTGATATAAGAACCAATAAAAACGATGTACAGAGGGTTATAAACCAATCCACTGGCAGTTGATGCCAGTGGATGCTTGAAGTTATACTCACTTGTCAAGATCTTTGAGGTTGAGCTTAGCAATTGGATTAGCATTTATTGTTTGAGCAGACAAACTGCTGTTGCTTTATGGTGAGAATTGTAAACATGCTGGAATTCCAATGTGGCAAAATGCACCTTGCCAGGGTATATATTTTGGCCAACATTGAGTGAAAGGCACCTTGTCAATTCTCCATGATATGCTCCATAGTATTCATGTGCCTTATGTAGACATCCATGTACATGTTTGTCGAGAATTCTGTTGGTTTGTGTTCACCTATGTGCCACCCATAGAATGCAGTGTATAGCTAAAAAAAAACACGTCAGCTGCCACATTATCAATATACATAGAGTATCATGCACTGCAGTTGCCACCAAGCAAACTATAACCATAGGCACTTCAAGCCTCTTGACTTCTTACCACCATCATCAATTTTGCTTTCTGCTTCAAATGGCCCCCAAACGTGCCCCTTCCACTGGCATTTTGCATGTCGTGGCTGAGTGTGTTGAACGGGAGGCGTGCCCCAAGCATGCCGTCTACTTTGTGCACTACGACGCTGCCTGTGCATCTGCTGACATTGGTCTACCTGCATCCCCCGTCAATGTGGCGGACAATGTTATCCTTTCCTTCGACGCAAACACCGGGAAGTCTGAGATGTGGCGAGAATCGACGGGTTCTCCCATACTCGAGGAAGACATCCCCGACGTTACCCCTTTCTACACGGAGCTGGAGGAACAGCAGTCTCGGCTGCCCATTTCCTACCCTATGCCCCGTCCTGGTTCCCCCGCGGCTCCTCGGCCTCACAAGCCCATGGACACCACCCCGCCTCATGCCCCGGCGCTAACCCTGCCTCGTGCCCCTGTCACCCCACCTCGTGTTGACCCCGTGCCCCCTGGGCCTAGGGTAGCTGGGCCTGGCCCCAAACCTCGCCCGGTAGCTGTTACGACAGTGAACACCCCTTTCCCGCCATTGACCGCCGATCCGTCGGTCTTTGACTACCTCAACCTCTTCCGTCGCACCTGGTTTCTGTCAAAGGAAGCCCTGATCCGACACATTCAGTCTGCCCAGCGGACTGAGGAGGGGGTTTTTACCTGGGTCGAGTTTACTCCCCAGTACCACTCTTTCCTTATTCGTTCTGCTCTGCGGCTAATCCCGCATCAGACGCTTACGGCTAGGCCACCTGCCCCACTGGTGCGCAAGCTTAAGAAGGTTATTTTCGTTTTTGTCTGCGAAATTCTCTCGGAAGGACCCCGCCGGGGGTTCTTCGACGCTACCCCGCCCCCTCAGGCAGATCGCGCTGCAAAGTGCAAGGTGGAGAAGAGCAAGAAGAAGAGAGAGGCCTGGAAGAAGACCCGGGCAGCCTGGAAGGCGGGCAAAGCAGGGGAAGAGGTGAGTCGTCCGGTTGCACCCGGGGCCTCGGCCTCGGGTAAAGAACGGGTGGTGCCGGCTCTGAGGCCGGGCCCCGTTGCTTCTGTGCGTGCCACCCCCCTACCCTCCACCGCCCCATCCCCGCTCCTCAAGCGTACAAGGCCTCCGACACCCACAGAGACGCAGGCCCTCAAGGTCATCACTAGGGAGGATGAGCAGAGAGTGTTAGTCTTTAGAGAGCGCCGTGGTATGCTGACTGAGGAGGACGCGCGCAGGCTGCGCAGTTTGAGGGAAGAGGTAGACGCTGAGAGCCCTATGATAGGATTGGGACTGTCTATTCCACAGGACTTCTAGTACACATTAGGTCGAACTTCCCTATTTTTCTATGCAATCATAGCCTTTTGCATTAAAAAAAAAAAAAAAAAAAAA
>QFEY01001978.1:0-17857 GCA_003316435.1 Russula virescens | reverse complement strand
GGGGCAGTGGGCTGTACACTGGTTTGGATGGTGGGGCCTCATCTCATGGGGAAGTTTAGCATGCGCCTGTGGGCCTGTGGGGTTAGCCGTAGTGGCACCCTTCTTCTTCCGGGCAGCCCAGCGTTTAGCACAGGCAAGGCATCTCTTCTCGGTCTTGCAGGTTGACTTGCACCACTCCACTGCTAGATCAAAGAACCCCATTTTATGGGGGCCCTCAGACAAGACCTCAAGGACAAAAGCAAAAATAACCTTCTTCACCTTCTTCACCAGAGGCGCTGGCAGGTGTGGGGAAGCGACCTGGTGCAGGATGAGCTGCAAACCTGATCAGATAAGGAAGCTGTGGTACTGGGGAGTAAACTCGACCCAGATGTACACACCATCGTCGTCCTTGTGCGTGGAGATGATGTTCTTGATAATGTGATCCCGGGAGAGGAACCACTTGCGTCGAAAGATGTTGTGGTAGTCAAATACCAATAGATCTTCTCCCAGCTTGAAAACCAGAATTGGATCTGCAGACCCCACAGGCCCTAAGGCCTTAGGCACAGGTGTGGGAGCTGGCACAACATGGGGGTTCAACTTACGTGAGCTGGGCCCAGGGTTAGTGGGCAGAGGGTTAGGCGGAGTAGCCTCAAGGGAGGTCTGGGGCATGACTGGGTTGGGAGCTGCTGGTGGCGTGCTCGAGATGAGGGAAACAGAAGACCGGGCAGGGGATGCACTGGTCAGGGGCGGAGGAGCTGGGGCAGAACAAGCTGCCATGGCATTCTGGGTTTCGGCGATGAAATTGAATTTCCTGAATTCCAACAGATGCTGGATCATCAGTTCATTCATTTCATCGTCAGCAAAGAGTTTAGGGGTCGTATCCAATAGAACAGCGTTCTCAGCCCGAAGGCGAGCTGCTTTAGTCTTCTCAGAACGAGGGAGGGCAGTTGGCGTAGCTTTTGGGGGCATAGTGAAAATTGATGGTGGTGGTAAAAGGTCAAGAAGGCCTTGCCTCCCATTGGACTTATCCCTTTGGCATCATCGCCTCTGCCATCAGCACATAGCTGGAGTCAAGAAGCTGGTTTCAGGTAACCTGGTGACTGGATTCAAGCTTGATTCTCAGGCTGATCCTGATCTGGTATGTGAAGCCTGCAAAGCTGGCAAGATGCATGCAAATCCCTTCCCCTCATCATCATCTAGAGCATCCCGACCCCTCCAACTTGTGCACAGTGATGTTCATGGTCCTGTCAAGGTCTCCACTGCTCAGGGATTTTGCTACTGGATCACATTCATTGATGACCACTCTCACTTCAAAGCTGTTTATCTCTTGAAGCAGAAGTCCGAAGCATTTGCTGCTTTCAAGCAGTTCAAGGCTTGGGCTGAGAATGCCACTGGTCACAGATTGGGATCCCTGTGTGATGATATGGGTGGGGAATACATGTCCAGAGAGTTTGAGTCATTCTGAATTGATCATGGCATTCAGAGGCAGCATACCTCGCTTCAAGGCTGTTTATCTCTTGAAGCAGAAGTCTGAAGCGTTTGCTGCTTTCAAGCAGTTCAAGGCTTGGGCTGAGAATGCCACTGGTCAGAGATTGGGATCCCTGCGCAATGATAAGGGTGGGGAATACATGTCCAGAGAGTTTGAGGCATTCTGCATTGATCATGGCATTCAGAGGCAGCACACAGCCAGGAATCGACCTCAGCAGAATGGTGTTGCTGAGAGGGCCAACAGGACACTTGAGGAAGGCATCATTTCCATGCTGCATGAGTCTGGAATGCCCCCATCATTCTGGGGGGAGGCACTGGCATCCTTTGTGCATGTCCACAACAGAGTCATGACCTCTGCTGTTCCATCTTCCACCCCTCATGAGGCATTCCTTGGGAGCAAGCCTGACCTATCCATGCTGCGAGTTTGGGGCTGCACAGCCTATGTTCTGGTGCAGAAGGACAAGAGGCCTCTTGGCAATCTGGGATCACATATGGAGAAGTGTGTCTTTATTGGATATCCACCAGGATACGAGGCATGGAAGTTCTACAACCCTGTCACTAAGAAGGTTGTGATCTCGGAGAGAGCTGACTTTGATGAGAGATACTTCATCAATCAGAGGAATTCCACACCTCAATTGCCACCCCCTCGTCCTGATTCTCTCCTGGAACCCTCCCCTCCTTCCATACCTCTCCCTGCTGTCTTAGACGACCTGCCAGATGACTGCACTCCTTCACAGATGCCAGTTCATGGGGGAGACGAGCCTGTGTGTTCTGAACTGCCCTCTGCTCCTCCAGACAGTCCTCCATCACATTCCTTCTTCCAGACTGCTCCTACATCGTCTTCTCCTTCTGCCTCATCTACTCCAAGTCATTCTCCTGCTCCAACTGCTGATTCATCTGCTCCATCTTGGCCCCAATGCACCAGGTGGCCCAGAGTGAAGTGGCTCTCAGAGCAATGGACCATTCCAGAGAGATACAGACAGAGAAGGGAGCCCACTCCTGCATTGCCTTCATCATCTGAAGAGGATGACTCTGATGATCCCCTTGACCTCCTTAATGCCCACTCTGCCTCTGTCACTGAACCAACATCATATAAGCAGTCTCAACTATGTCCTGACTCGGAATTGTGGTGGAAGGCTTGTGAGGAAGAGATGGAGGCCCATAGGCAGAATGGCACTTGGGAGATTGTCAAATTGCCACCTGGGAAGCGTGCAATTGGCTGTAGATGGTGCATGAAGGTCAAACACAATGCTGATGGCTCCCTGGATTGCTACAAGGCCAGATTGGTTGCCAAGGGCTATTCTCAGTGTCCTGGCTTTGACTTCAAGGAGACATTTGCTCCAACAGTCAGATATGCTACCATTTGCACCATCCTTGCCATTGCAGCTCTGGAGGACTTTGAGCTTTGCTCCATTGACATCTCTCATGCCTATCTCAATGGGGAGCTTGAGGAGGAGATCTATATGCAGCAGCCAGAAGGATTTGAGGTTGGAGGTCCAGAATATGTTTGCAAGCTTTGCAAGTCACTCTATGGGCTGAAGCAAGCTAGCAGAGTCTGGAACAAGACACTTCATGCTGTGCTCATTTCAATGGGCTTCCAGCGAGTCCTCTCAGACCATGGATTGTACATCTATTCCAGAGATGGGATTCGGATTTTCATGCCTGTCTTTGTGGATGATATCACTCTAGCTGGCAACAATGCTGCAGCCATTGACTCCTTTGTCCAGGAGCTGTCTTCCCACTTCAAGCTTCATGATTTGGGACCCACCACTCAACTCCTTGGCATGGAGATTCATAGGAATTGTCCCAATCGCACCCTCTCACTCTCTCAGAGCAACTTCATCACCCAGCTCATTCACCAGCATGGTTTACAGGATGCTAAGCCTGTCTGCCATACCACTTCAGCCATATTCTTGCCAGAGTGCTCTCCCACAAGCTCCTGGAAGTCAATGAGAAGTTCCTCTGTGAAAATGATCAGCAGCATAATTCAAAAGGGTAGACTGATATACATACCTAACCGACCCTCATTCGTGATATAATGTGCAACGATTGCCAAGAATGCATGTTGATTGCTTGAGGTCCATGCATCAAGAGATAACACAACCTTCCCTTCAAGTTCCTGCAAATAGATGAGTGACTTCAGCAAAATACAAACAATAAGACCGCATACAGAAAACATCACATGAATGCCCTCAACAGTGTCATTGCCCATCTTTATCACATGGCATCGCACTCCCTCTCGACTTGGAAGCTTCACAGAGGATGCAGGGTGGCAAGCATATGTCATCAGCTTCACAAATTCAGGCTTCTCAACCTCATCGAATGGTTGGTTGCACGCAATAATCCATTCTGTTAACAAGCATTCGAATTTTTCCTGATCCCATGGCCCCTTTATTGGACTATGTCAGGCATGCCATGTGAAAACAGAAGTGGAAAATGCACTGCTGCCTGTGCTGCCTGTGCCACAAAGGCCTTGCAAATATTCTCACTCACTGCCTCAAGTTTCTTGATGTATGCTGCTTTTTTTTTTTTTTTTTTTTTTTGGTGAATGGTTTATATTAAACAACATAAAGTACCCTACTACAAATTCAGGTACTACCAGTGTATATCGAAGCTAAGGTCACGTCGTAACGGCAATAGATAGTGGTACCTCCAACTCTACTCTGTGCGTGCGCAAAGTCCAGAACACTCAGTCAACATGATATATAGACCTCGGCTCCGCATAATTGCCTCACTATGGCCACATGTGGACCGCATGATCATGGGCTCAGCATCATTGCAACCGGCTACAGCGATCGTACACCCTTGGGGGACTGGACAGACGTATGTTGAGAAGGCGAGGGAGGGTGGGCGTGTCAGTGGGTTGGAGAGAAAGAGGAGGCAGGTGCCCAACGAGCCAGGTCGGGGGGAAAGTCGGCAGGGAGAAGAAGGGGAGTGGGCGGCAGAGAGAAAGTCGGAGGAGAGACGCTAGGTGCCCTGCCAAAGCGTTGCATCCTGTCAGCCAAAGAGGCCAACTCCTGTTGCTCCTGCAAGTCCATTGCCAAGTGGGAGTACATGCGCATATTCCGAAGGCTCAACAGACGCTGCTGCTCAGGGACAAGCAGAGGTCCGGAGCCCGATACGGCAGACGCCCGGGGCGTGGAAGGGGCAGCAGGGGCCGGGACAGCGGGCCGTGAGGCCGGTGGACCTGTCCCCTTATTGTGAGACCCATACGTCTTCGTCGGCTTCTTGCAAGCCGGGCCAGTTGCCGAAGCAACCGGGGGCGAGGCAGAGGAAGGGGGAGGAGGGCGTGAGGTGGAAGGCCCAGACTTGCGCACGGGCACGGGGGCACGGGCAGGACGGGCAGGTGGGAAGAAAAGTGATGGGCTGACGCGGCCATCAAGAACCTCGATCACATATGAAAAAACAGCCCACTTCACGACCGCAACGAGGCAGTCAGAGGGGGCAACGCAGAAAGCAGCCCGTAGGAGGGCGCTATGGAACGGGGGAGCGAACTCGACCCAGGTAATGGCCCCCTTCTCATCCCTTTGAGAGGAGAGGAGGGAAGTCCGAAGGTGGTCGCAGGAGAGGTACCAGCGACAACAAAAAGTTGCTAAGAGGGTGTTGAGCGGCGTGGAGACCGTTCGCTTAGCGGGGGAAGGGGCAGTCTTGGGTCCCGCCGGGGCAGGAGGGTCGACAGCCATGGAGTCCATCCTAGGGCGGGCCGTGGGAGGAGGGGAAAGAGAGGCAGCCGCAGGGGAGCGAGTGCCTAGAGAGGAGGGAGGGGCAGAAGGGGAGGCAGAGCCAACGGTGCGAGCTGCGAGCTCGTGGTCCCTAAGGGCCTTCTTCCTAGCTACCTTCTCAGCTTTAGAAAGAGGAAGGGAAGGGGTCAACGGTGAGGAAACAGCAGACATGAGTAAAGGGATGATGGTGGTTGAAGGTCAAGAAAAGCCTGATGTATGCTGCTTCACTTGCTGGGTCCAGTGGTTGTTTTCCAGATGCAATTGCAATTTCCTTGGCCGTTGGTGGCTCCACCTGATCTTTGAGTATACAATAGAGCTGATACATACCTGGGAAGTGGGATTTAAGGTGGTTGATTAGCCCTGAGAAGAAAGATTAATATCCAGAAAGATAATGCTGTCTCGAGATATATACCATTGAGACTACTTTTCATTGCACGAGTTATTGTTAAGACCTTGCAATTTCCATGATAACACCTATAGTGCTTGTCACCAGGATCACCTGCCATACCGCTCGCATTCTGGCTCACAACCTTATAGAATAGGTAGACAGGGTTTTGCTTGGCGCTTGTCACCTTAGGGGGCCCCATGTGAGGCAAATAGTCATAGTTAAGCCATGCAATATACCTTTTTTGGTTAAGGTGTAGTGCGTGATAATGACCCTTCTGTAGCTGATTGTACAGGCTGAGACGATGCTGCACCGTTGCCCTGAGTGGGGAAATTATGAGGAACATCATCATCTTTCTCCTCTTCGACCATGACTAGGGATGGACATGGGTGTGGGTAAACCTGTGGTGTTTGGGTCATGGTGTCTGCAGGTACAGGTATGGTATCCAGAATTTTCAACCTGTGCAACACCATAACCCATTTCATGGTTATCACAGGTTTGAATGGTTATCTAACATCAGATAATCACTCAGTTGCTAATGCCTGAAAACCACTAATATGAGAATATACAACCTCAATGCCTAACAAGCCCAAGGACCCTCAAAATATGCAGCCATTGCCTGTCACTCCATTTAGGCCATTTATGGTATTCTGGCAATTAGATCTGTCCTCTCATTTGATTTATGCCCTCAATCTTTCCCTCATTAAACTTCTCTTTCTGCTATTTCCATGTGGACTTATCACTATGTAGACTTATTACTACTTCTGCCTGTATGGATTCTGCATAATAGAAAGAGGCACTGCAACCTTATTCTTCCCCCCTTTAAACTGTATGAACTTGGCATGTTCTTCTCATACCAGCCTTTTCTCATTCTCATTTTTCTAGGTTCTCTTAGCATACTCACTATCACTACAGATCAGTTGTCAGAGGATGTGTCATTTTGACCAACTGCTTAAACATTTCACCCAGCCGAGAGCTGATAGCCCACCTTTCTTCAATAAGCAGCAGCAAATATGTCACCTGTAGCATATACTTTTGACCCGGAACAAGGAGGTGTAAACACTGACAGTCTTGATTATACTATAACTTTAGATTTAAGGGTGTATGTAGTTTAGTTAACCATGGGGTATATCTGTGGTAATATCATGCAGGTTTGTGGTGTACCATGGTATATATGCACCATGGTAACTAAATAAACACCACAGTTTAAACCCATAACCATGGGTATGGTGTGTGAACAGGTATGGTGTTGCAGGTGACAGGTGTGGTATATGTTTAGGTCACCCATGGTATGACCCATGTCCAACCCTAACCGTGACCCAGGATTTCTTTTTTGCATGGGTTGTTAACTTCTTTTTACGCTTTGCCTTGGGAGCTGTTTTCGAAGGAAGGAGGTCCACAACCTATGTCAAGTGTTAATCACATTGATTACACGATGGTGGCCAACATACCTTGTCATTAGGAATCATCTCTATGCTAGAATAATCTGATTCTGAACTTGAGCTTGATGTGTGTTCGGAATCCGAAGCCGAAAACTCATCATCCTCATCCTCAACATCATTCACGATGATGTTTGTGCACCTGGACTTGAGCTTTTGCTTAGATTGCTGTCGTGAGCCATGGTGCTTGGTAGGTCAGCCATCCACATCCAGCAGTTCTTCTTCAATCAAGGCAGCCATTTTTTGGCCCCAGTTGCGGCGCTTGCCATCTTGGAAGTATATAAGTCAGCACAAATGATGGCACAGAAAGATAGAACACACCTAAGGTTAGCACAGAAAGTAGTGACATTGAATGGCAACTGTGTGCACAACTAAAGATAGACCTTGGTTAAAGGAAGGGAGAAGAGAATAAGAGGGGAAGAGAAAAGGCGAAGTGAAGGTAAAGAAGGGTGGACAGAGGCGTTTGACCAACAGCAGCCACAATAATGGAGACAATGACCACAGCAGGTCCAGCCAGCAGTGGCAACACTGAGGTGAGACAAGAACACGAGTACAGAAGAGGATTGCAGATCCCTAGCACAGTGTGCACCTCACTTGGTCATCATTCCCCCCATTTCAAACTGGAAAACAAGCTACGATGTGATGCATGCGCCAAGTCAACACTTACAACTTGCACTCAGGACATTGCCCCACCATCTTCTGTGCCAGTGGTCATGCATGCGGTGGCCTGCTCTCAAAGGTCCAGATCTCCCTGGGGGATACTACAGAAGAGCATGAAGACTCTGGTAATGACATCCAGTGTGGGCATGATAGAAGACCTTACATCAGTTACATGGCTTCTCACAAGTTCCCAGTACAGGTACGACACTTCAGTACCAGTGGTCTTGTCAACAAGTATGCCATTGGGCTCTGCTGCGACCATCCAGGTGAGGGATTCGCAGAGTATGAGCATGAAAGAGAGAACTTGTGAAGGAGGGCATGAGTATTGCAGTTTCGTTTATTGTATTTGTATTCCCAGGATTGTCATTTACACTTTGAGGGACATGGTCCACAGACAGTTTCCTTTGATCTTCCCTTATCAGTATGTACTGGGCCGAGATACTCATGCCAGCCATATACAGCAGACATTTCACTCATTTCAGTCATTCGCATCCTTTTTTCTCCATTTTGTTACACCAAGAATATCCTGAATACTAATAAAGATATACTGTACAGCACCGTACATCCTGTTTTACGGCTGTCTCGATATGGGCCAAAACAGTGTGACCCCGTACTGTCTACTGTCCTGTCATAACCTAACTATGAGGGCTGACGGTACAGGTGCTGTGACCATCAAATGGCACTGTACAACCTGTTGGTATACAGCATGGTATGCAGCCCTAAATGGGAGATGAACTAAAAAACTTGTCAAGCACCATTATGGCACCTGACCCAAAGTTACTTTGAAAGTGGTTAACATAGCGCTGATTCATCTATATAGCAAAGTGAGAACATAAATTAAGCAAAGCAAGAGAACTTACAATTTGGACCACAGCACATTCCAGGTCATCAAGGGCCATCTTCTCAAGAGTTGATTGGGAGTAGAACAGTGGGCATATTACTAAGAGTGCATGTGCAGTCTCGTGGTCCTCGATGTTCCACGGATTGGCATGAGAAGAAGCCCATATAAACATCGAGCTGACAATGTTGCAGGACCACTTGTCCTCCTCGTGGCATTCAGGAGGGATATTATTGTTTGTCCTAATATGCTTGGGCTTTGGTGCAGCATCTTTGATGGTTTCTTTTACCTTTACAAGTGACTATACCGGGAGGAGTCATTGATCAGCTATACAATGGAACAGAAGCGACAACTCATGCTACTGTCAATACAATGTTTGCCCTTCTCAGGGCTATGTCGGTGTTCCTCTTGTTCTTCACTGAACATCTCCTCATGATCGGAAAGGCCACCATGCGAGTCATTCTTGCACTGACTTCTCACCCCAACTTTACCTGTCAGAGCAGAGCACGTTGAGTGGGAAGTAGAGCCTGAGACTGTGGGTTGAGATATCGATATCTTGCTCATCTGACTTGGTGCAATTGAACTTTGCATGCTCAGTGGGGGGCGAGGGAAACCCAAGGCTCCCTCCAGCCACGTGTGGACATGCTCAGGAGGCGAAGTTGAATCATGTTCATCTCGAGGGCCGCTAAGACACCGGAGAATTCCTTGAGTATATATGTCATGAGGATTAGGGATCTACACACCACTTTTGGCAACTTCCCATTGGCTTGTCATCATGATGGTCATGAGGGTCGACATGTCTTTTTTGACCCTAACCTTTTGATTTGCTGGCCATGATCATGTGTTGGGAAAGTGGCATTGGTTTGTCTGATGCCCCAGACCCACACTTCTTGGTTGGTGACTAGTAATAGATGATTCAATATGAGGTCTGATCATTACACCATCAATCCTTACCAAAAATTTATCAGTGCCCTTCCGACACTTGGGATACTCTATAATTCTCCCATGCTCCTTGTTGTAATCCATTGGCAAGAGATCATCATCGTCATTGTTGTTGTCACTAGTGCCATCACTATCAGTATCTTGCTGTTCCGCAGCCATAGCATGGGCCTTATCCTAGTCAAATCTTCAACTTCACTCTGAATATCAGATAAGTACTCACTGGCCAAGCCTTCTTTATTGGGGACACTGCTCCTTGGACAGCTTGATCCACTTCCGAGTCCTATCATATCACCATTCAGTACTACTAGCAATGTTTCCAGAGCACAGAAATAGACTTACTGAGTGCACCATCATGCAGTGCTTCTGCTTTCTCTGAACTGGCACTGGAGTCTTGGGGTGTGAGGCAAGTTCCTCATTTTCATCAACCACCATGAGTTCACTTCAATATGTGTCGATGGTGTTCCGGATGAATACCTTTTTGCACTGTTGTTTGCACCTTTGGGTGCTGGGGTCAGTGGCACCTTCGCTCACTGAGTGGTCACAAGGATGTGGCACCTCATCCGAATCTGCCCCAGATTCCACAACTCCAGCACCCGTATCGATATCCGATGGCATCTCGGGCTCAAGTGATGAGTTCTTGCTGCACTTCCCCTTCGTCAGGGTATTTGTGGCTGTCCGGGCCCTGGATGTCTTTGGGGACCTCGATGGCTTTGTCTTCTTCCTTGGTGGTGCACGAGGTGTCTTTTCTGAGGAATGAGCTTGCGACATTGCGTTCTCCAACAATGCAATGTCCCACAAGCCTTCGGCCTTCTCCTTGGCCTTTGCTGCCTTAGTCACTTTTGGCTCTATGTTCTGCTGTTCTTTGGTCTTCCCACTGGGTACCTGTGGCACCTTAGAAGCAGATGGACAAGCTTGAAGTTCCATAAAGATAAAGGGTAAGATGGAAATAACTTGGGCAGCAAAAGCATGGGCAGAGAATGTGGGAGTCTTTTTGCAACACACGACAAACACATGTTGAACTGTAATGTAACGAAGGTATGACCATCACACTGTAACATAATGAAGGTATGACCATCACACTGTAATGTAACGAAGGTATGACCATCAGTTGAGGACTTTTAGTGAAAAGTCACGCATCCAAAAGGGGGTCAGGTACTGGCAGCTTGGTCCATCAAAGGGAGTTGCCGTTTGATTTTCGTAGTCAGCCAAACATTCACATGTATTTTTCTTTTGGTTAAGTCATTAAATTTCATTGTCAGATTCACATGGGGGGGGGATTTTTTTTTTGGCTAAGTCATTTATTGTGGTCGTAACTACAGTACAATAGAAGGACGGAACAATGACAAAAAAAACATATGGAATTTGCTTACCAAGGCACACGCGCTAAGTCAGGTGCTGAGGAAGAAGGTGCTGGGAAAGCAATTCGTGCTGCAAAGGGAGCAGCGGGAATGGGAGGCACACACGCGAATGCATTCACAAATTGGGGGGTTTGGGGGGGAACTGTGGGCATTGATGCGACCGTGGGCGCTGTTGCGGAAGGAGGTACACACGCACGGGTGCAGGCATGCCTGTTTGCTTCAGCAGACAGCGCATCTGGCTTTGCCCGCTTTCCCGAATGCTCGCCCCCCACATATGGATCACTTTCAATGCGGCTGCACTTCTGGTTAACAGCACCGACTGCCTGCTCTGTCGCCCCGCGTTCTTCAGGAAGGCATTTTCGCCTTGGGGCGCGCTTAACGCCCATGCACCTAGCCGTCTCACCCCAGCCGGACTTTTGATTGGGCGCAATATTCTCCTTATCCAGTAAGGCGCTAGTCCCTTCCGTCAAAGCGATAGCCACTGTCAAGCTAGATTTGAATGAGCAGGCGGCATCAATCAGCGTCGTGTGAGATGATCGGGAGACGTTCAATGCAGAAGTGAGATTGTTTGATAACGAGTTTATCTCTTGTGTTAGTAATCGAAAGGTCTCCTTCGGTGCGGGACTGGGCTCGGGAGATGGATCTGGATCCGGATCACCTTCGCTCTGGTCGAGCACCAGAGAATTTTCCGATTCCGATGGGAGTATGGGGTTGCTCTCCTCAAAGCAGAGATGGGGGAAATGGAGGTGAATCGCTGCAAGGTGTTTGCAGAACCGGATTCTCAGGAAATCCTGGCAGTCACACTTCAATAAATTGAGATCTACTGAATAGAATGTCCCTGGACGGGATTGGGAAGCGACGTGGAATTGAATGTGATCGAACTGGAGAATAGATTCCCAGGAAATGCCCCTGGCGCTGGCAATAATTTCGCACCATTGTTCGCTAGCGAGATCAAGGCCCTCAAACCTGACACTCCGTCTCTCCTGTTGGCTTTGGTAATACGGCTCCATCTGAATCACTAGGGTGTAGATGATGTGATCGATGCACTGGTTCCACTTCCCATCTAGCCAATGGGATTTTAGTACATGGTGAAAACTACATCAAGTCAGTAATCTTATCAGGATCAAGCAAACTGATCAAACACATACGCTTTGATAAGCATATTTGTATCTCCCTCTAGATGGATTGGGCGATCTTTCCTTACAACTCTTGACCATGTATGTGATGCAGGTATCTATGATAAGGCCATATATTGTACAAATGACTAAGGAACTGAGGGATCGATGCAGATCTCATCCCAGAGTGTAAAGAATGTTGCTAGATCCTCTGTTTTGACCAAGGCCTTGATGCGCTCCCATAACGATTGAAACTCAACAGTCGAGAAGTGTGATTGCATCGCACGTAATACGTGCCATATGCACAGCCAGATCTGACTCAAAGGATAAACTTCTTTGAGTGCCTCCATCTGGGCCTGATCACGATCAGTCATGATTACCGCAGGCCGGACAGCCAGACTCGCGTCCCGGACCCAGCGGACAAAAAAAGCAATTGTATCGGTCGTCCCACTCGACATAAGCATCCACGCTACCGGTACACCTAGTGTGGAATGTCAGCTGCTCGCTGCTGAAGCACTGGAGTTAATTTATTGTACATACCATGGCCCCACCAGTCCCTAGCGATGATCGTGAAGAGAAGCACCTCCCGGAAATGAGTCACATTATGTGTTGCGTCGATTCCGATGAACCCGCTGTTCCTGAGGTGCCAGAACATGTTCAATTGGAAGGGAGTCTGCATGCACAAAATGAAGGTGTCCCCTTGCAATCTTGAAGCAGGAGGGGATGGTGTGAGCTTGTCCTTGTAAAACACATTAACATTCATTGCTTTCAATTTGTCCACCCAAAGTTTGGTTGAAAAAACATCCTCTGGGTGCAAGCGAATAGTTTCCTCCTCCACAGCACGAGTCATCCTGCTGACATCTTGGAGCATGATGAATCGATCTCGGCCATGCTGGGAAGCCGACTTCTGAATTACGCAGACCTTCGGATGCATCCAATTAGCAACGCATGACTAAAATAAACGGATTTACATACAATCTCCCTGGGATCTATCTTTTGAACTACCATATCTCTCATCTGCTCCCAAGATCTGGCCGTCAGGTGCATGAAATGTGCATTTGCAATCCCGATCGGGTGATCATGCATGGGCTCGTAGCGCCCAAGGACTATTTCCATACCCGGGTAAGTTTTGATCACTATATTGCACGGGCATCCTGTTTTCTTAGATGGGATCTTCCGCTCCTGATCAGTCCTTTTTTGATATTGACTTTTTCCCCCGGACCATTCACGTGCACAAATGTAAACGCGCCTTATGGACCAGACTTGTCCCCCATGAGAAGTTGTTGATGAAATTAGCTCAATAGAATGAGCCAATTCTTCGTTCTGGCGCCATGTGTGAAAGGTGTCCAAATTTGGCCATTCCATGGGGAGCCCGCCGTTGGCTCGGTTATAAAGGAAGCTTCCCCTCCAGTTTGAATTATCCGGTGCCTCGGCTGGTGTCTCGGCATCTTTGCGTGCATCCTTGGCAAGCCCTGCCCCCTTGGAGATTGCACATGCTCTGCTTCCGAAATCAAGCGCGAGTTCTAAGGGTGGGGCACTTGGCCCGACTGTCGCGTCGGGAGGTTGCAACAACTGGAACTCAATGAAAGACATTGCGGCAGCAACGGGAGGATGGGCGAATTAGGAGGGAACAAGGGGAGGAACACACTCTGAGCACGTTCTCCCCCGTTGGTTCATGTCCCCTCCACATTCAGGTTTGTGTCCACATCTCATCATCCACATCCACATCCAAAAAAAATATTAGATAATATTTATTAAGACATGTTTTATATGTTATTTGTGAAAATAATAACAAACGTGGGACTTTTGAAATTTGAAGCACCGCTGTGCTGACTAACTGAAGTTCTTGTTTTGATAGTCACACTTTTTGCTAAATTTCAAAAGCTATGACCATCACACTGTGACGCTTTGTGTGATGTGTGGCCAAGGTTCAACCTGGAAAGCTGTGCGGTCGAGAATTATCAGCAGGAGGTGCTATTTGCCACAGCAACCAGCTTCGAGTCTTGGAGGCGATTAGTAAACATGATGCTGGTCAAATGTTTCACCCACTTGCCCTGAGACCAACAGGAAACATTGCTGTCCGACCTACTTCAAGAACTACTGCCTATTATCCATTTGGGTAAAGTGGCCAAGTCCACTGTGGTACTCCTTTCCAAGGTATCATTATCACTCATAATGAAGTTGTGGGAGGACTGGCATAGTCAACATCTTTTAGGGTCATACTCACATTCAGGCTTGCTGTCTTCCAAGCAGCTACATGGTCTGTTGCGAAGTTTCTTAGAATGTGTGCTGGAATATTGAGTGGAACTTGTTCACGGAAATCTCTACACAGTGCTTGTCAATTATTTCCATCTCATGGCTGACGATCCCAATGGTGCTATATCAGGGAGCAAGTTGTTACCGGCCTCCTGGATCGCAGGTGTAAGTTGTGGGAACCGGCCCAGTGGTAACGGAGTTGGAGTGGATTGCCTCGTGTACTAGCATGTGATTGCGCTATTGTTCTCTTATCTGCCTCGTGTCTGCCTTGTGTTTCGAGATAGTACCTTATGGCTGTATGCCTCAAGTTAGTAGCATGTATCCTAGCTTAGTAAGCAGTCCATAAGTAGTATATAAGCTACGCCTTGCTGTCCCTAAGATGGCAAGTTGAGTCTCCTGTCTCAGTAGTCTCAATATACTCTTCATCATCTATACTGTGGGTGGCTATTGGGTCGGAGCCCACTTAGCGGGAACCCTTACCAGTGAAAGCCCTAGACGACGCTTCAGAGTCGTCTCTCTCGTCCTCATTATCGACTTAGTGCGTCTCGAGCACTACCTAGCAGTCAGATTATCCCTTCGCGTTTAGTCTATTGTCGACTGCACCACGTGGCGGTGACACAAGTCCTCTACCATCACAACTCGCTCATTGTCTAACAAACGCTCCCCCCACTGACACCCCACATAACTGTGGGATTCCGGTTCATGGACAACTGAGATAGCCGGAGATATCCATAATTGATAATGACTTGGACAGAGCATGGCAGCTGGTAGATATATATATGTAATAGCATAATAAAAGTCATTTGCACATTTCATGAGTATATTTTTGAGCGAATATAATTGAGGGTGACATGGCTGGTGAAACCTGGTATTCTGATTGGTTGGTATGGAAGGCAGGCAAAACATTAGCTTACTGTCTGCGGGGAGCGAGCAATATGTTGCTCCTTGTACCTCTCAATTGTTTCCTTCTCTGTTCCCTGTTCCACCACCTGAAACCGTTGCATGCAAGATGCAATGTGCCACCGAACCTGAAGGATATGCTGGCCCCCATCTTGAAGTTTTGAAGCCACCTGATGGTGCCGCCACAGAAGACCTAGATGAAGCAGGGGGAACATTGTCAGTGCCAGGAGACTTACTCATCTTCTCAGGAAATCTTGGCATTATTGAGCTTGCTAGTGTGATTGCAAATGTCGAGGCTAAGGTGAGGGAACCTGCCCACGTTGAGGCGCAGG
This sequence comes from Russula virescens, assembly GCA_003316435.1. NCBI lineage: Eukaryota > Fungi > Basidiomycota > Agaricomycetes > Russulales > Russulaceae > Russula > Russula virescens. Next base: position 2,443 of record QFEY01001978.1, on the reverse strand, counting down.
AGTCAGGGGGAGCATCATTGGCTGTGGAGGCTGAACCTGCCCCCACCAAAGGCACTGCCAGTGCCAAACTCATTGGCATGACCAAGAGAGCTGCAGCTGCAGAGCCCGAGGCATTGGAGCCTTGGGAAGGAGATGAAGATGGGCTGGGACTTGAAATGGCACCACAAGGTGACTCACACGAGGGTGAGTGTGCGTGCAACCCGGTGTGACGACTTGGCCAACTGCCACTGCACTGGGACATGGCAGAGCATAAGCGCAGGCCTAAAACTTCCAGAGGCAGGCACAAGTGCAACATGGTGCCACAAGAGGGTGAGCACATATGCAAGGCACTGCCAAAGGAGTGCCTGACTGGCTGCCACATCACGCCACGAGACAGCTCAACAGATGGTGAGCAAATGCCCAGGTCGGTGCCATCGCTGAGGGAATGTGCAGATGAGTGCGCCCTGCCGACATGAGAGGGTGAGAGTGTGCACAATGAGGCGCAGCAACTTGACTCGATCACAGGAAATTGTTGGCTTGAGGCACTGGTCCTGACTAAGTGTGAATATGAGCACAAAGTGCCAATGCAAGGGCACACCACACAGGGTGCATGTGGACTCGACCAGTCATCAAGAGTGGGCATGACTGGGCATGCCTTGCTGCTGCAAAAGGCGCCACTGGGGTGTGGGCCAACCACCTTAAAGGCCATGGGCACTTGCTTTCCCAAGAGGAAGCTGCCATAAAAGGTGGCACATGAAGAAACAAGGCCTTTTGAGGCCAGAAGACCGAGCGCACCAGGCATGCTTGATTGCCCTACAAGATGACCTGGACATTCGAAAATCATGTCAGTCTGGTGGCATCACCAACAAAACTGGCCACTTACCTTTCCCTAGGCCCCCTGTTGTCTCGGGTTACTGGCTACCATTGTCGCCATTGTCGTTTTGGGGCCGAGTGAAGGCCTATTGAGTTGCAAAGAAGGGCCACAGTGAGCGCACAAGGAGGACATGCAGCCTCTGGTGAGACCATCACATGCCATCACACATGGGTACAAATATACCGAAGATAGAGTGTGAGAAGGCATGGATACCACGGAGAAGAGCTGTCTGGACTTGAGATGCATTTGAGTGCATGCATGCGATGCCGATTTTACAGGGAATGGAGAGAGGGCTGTGTCAGCTTGCACATTTTTGGATGACAAGGATCGCTTGGGTACCTTGGGCAATGATCCCGCATATGGTTTGGTCATTATGAAGGAATGGGAAACTGTCAGAGGGGACATTCATGAGCATGGTTGGACCACAAAATCTGCCAGCAAATATCTGGGCAATCTGAGACTCAACAGTGTAGCTTTGCATCTGTGATGAAGATGGAGGGCTTGGGCCAGTGAAGATAGAATTAAATGAGGAGGAGAGTGCACATGCCGGGATTGTGCGTGGCAACTGTACAAGTCCTCAGTGTATGGCTCATATGACTTGGCCTGCTGACAAAGAGAAAATCTCGAGGCATGAGATACAGAAGGTGGCTGAACAAACAAGATATGAGGGAATGAACATACCCCGCAGTTGCCTCGGGCTCATCTGCCTCATTTCTAGGCAGAACTTGAAGGCCCTTGTATGTGAAGCAAAGCTCTGGCCAGCATGGCATGTGCCAATCAATGCAGCTGCTCAAAGTGGCAGCCATGGCCAACAACTGTGATGCATGTCAGATGGGCATCAGTGAGCTTGTGAAACCTGGAGACAGAGAAAAGGACATACAAAAGAAAGAGGCTGATGTACATGTGTGCTGAGGCACAACCCCCTGCTGGTAGATACTGAGGTGCAGCATGAAACATAAAGCTTGCTCTGGGGCGAGGTGAGTGGGGCAGGGGTAAGAACTTGAAGCGGCAATAGAACTTGAAGTAACATGGTTTCAGTGTCTCCACAGCCATATAGTCACACATACAACTTTCTTTCCCATTCAAATAGCAGCTACTTGTAGTAGCTAGGATCCCCAGAAGGCCTCAGGTTGGAGCAAGAGAGTACAGTCGTGTTGTGTATGGTAGGATTAGGATCCCTCAGGTGATTCCAGGTCACGGACCAGGGTGGCAACACAATGCAAAATGTGGCAGCCATCCCCAGTCCCCTTTGCCCTTTGCAACTCTACCAAAACCGCTGTTCTCACTACTTGCTACTCACTACTGTACCTCCTTATTGCAACTTCTCATTGTATATCAATACTGAGTACAATCCCTCTTGTCCTATCTCTTATGCCTGGATTTTAAGACTATCAAGAGTACTGCTCAGACTGCAGGCAATGGTTCCGCTCTCAGGCTGGCTATAGATACCACTGTTGCCGAAAGCACCAGAATCAGCCCCTCTCCACTGGTCTCTCATTGGATCTGGAGGATCATAGCATGCAAGAATTGGATGAAGAACCACTTCCTTCTCCAACTCAGCTCTATTTTGAGGACCTAGCATCACAGAGA